>JAFBJT010112194.1:96298-127978 GCA_016785325.1 Chascanopsetta lugubris | reverse complement strand
CATTGATTGAGCTCCTCCGCTAGATTACGGCTGGTGCTGGTGGTGGGAGCACTGGAGCTGTTCATGTTGACGAGGTTGCGGATGCTCTGCCAGACACGTCGAGGGTTCCCCTCTGCGAAGTGTCCCTCGATCTTCCTGGCATATGCTGCTTTTGCCCGCTTAATGCCCCCCCTCAGGTTGGATCTGGATGAGCTGTACAGTTGGATCTGGATGAGCTGTACAAGAGCCACTGGAACCAAACACCATCACTTCTGTTTTCCTTTCATTACATTTTTAAAAGTTCAAGGACATCCAGGCTTTTATGTCCTCAAGACATAACAGAAGTGGATATAGGGAGGAGGCATCTTTTTTCTTCAGCGGCATATAAATCTGACTGTTGTCAGCGTAGCAGTGGAAAAAGATACCATGCTTTCACAGAATGGAACCCAGGGGCAGGAGATACAATGAGAAAAACATGGCCCCAAAATTGAACCCTGTGGAATCCCATGTGACAGCGGAGCAGAGCGGGACTCAGAACCACCAAGACTTACACACATCGTTCTATCAGCCAGATAGGATCTGAACCAGTCCAGGGTGCTTCCACAAATGCCCACTAGGTGCTGTAGCCAAGCCATTAAGATGTTGCCCACAGTATCACATGCTGCAGTTAGGTCCGGCAGGACAAGAATCACATAATCTCCAGAATCATTTGCCAGGAGGATGTCACTGAAAACTCTTACTTAAAGCCTAATAAAAAATAAATAAATAAACTCATAATAAAGCTGATTCTGTGCTATGCAGTTTTTTAAACCCGGACTGGAAGACCTCAAAGACATTGTACTCATCCAGAAATGACTTTAACTGAGCATGAACAACTTTTTCCAGGATTTTCAAGATAAAAGGCAGCTTGGGGAAGGGTCTAAACTTGGCTAGCACACCACGATCAAGGCCTGGTTTCTTAAGCAGGGGTTGCACCACAGCATGTTTAAAACTATGGAGGACAACACCAGAGGACAGACTGCTGTTAATAATGGCCAGAACTGACAAGGGAAAACCTCTTTAAAAAGTCAATCAATCAATCAAAGTTTATTTATATAGCCCGCATTTACAAATCAAAGTTTGTCACACAGGGCTTCACATGGTGGGTAACATCCTCTGTCCTTAGACCCTCAACAAGAGTAAGGAAAAACTACCAAAAGAAAAGGTAGAAACCTTAGGGAGAGCCACAAGTGAGGGATCCACTCCCAGGACGGACAGACATGCAATAGATGTTACGTAGGTAAAAAGTGAGGTGGGACAGTGTCACAAGGGGAGCCTGATGGCTTAATCTGTCCAACCACATCTTCTAAACACACCTCACAACTCAAACGAATCAAATACAGCCACGCAAGGAACAGGGTCAGAGGGATCAAAAGCAGGAATTGAGATGAGAGCCCTTGCAGTAGCAACCTTATCGATCAAAAGGTGCAGGAATGGGGATGCCTCTGTGCACACAGGCTGAGGGGGATTAAGAACAGAGTCAATGGTTTTAAATAACACATGTGGGTTGTGACAATTTGACTCAATAAGGTTTGACAGGCGTTCTCTTCTGGACTCTTTAACAGTACTCTGGTAGCAGCCCCAACGGTCCTTTAAGATTTGATAGGAAACCGCCAGCTTGTCCTTCTTCCACCTGCTTTCAGCTTTGCAGCATTCCTGTCTAGCTGCACGAGTTCTCGCATTGACCAGGGCTCACGTTTAGCTTTGGGCTGCACAGTTTTGAAGGGAGCCAGAGAGTCCAGTATGATCCGGCAGGAGGAGTGAAACCAAGAACTGAGCTTCTCTGTGTTTACAGAGAAGCCAGAGGCGCCACAGAGCTGGTTGAAAGCAGCGGAGAACTGATAGGGTTAAAAATCTGAAGGCTCCAAGGAGGAGCGCCAGATTTAACTGCAGCATGGGAGAACGCAGCTTCAAACAGTACAGGCATATGATCGGAAACACACTGTCACAAATTTCTAGGTTAGACACAGACAACCCAAGTCTATGTTGGTGTGTGGCACCAGACACACACTGCACTAAATTAAGTCAGTAAGGCTTAAAAAGTCCTTTACCAGCGTTTTATCAGGACAGCACAAGTGAGTGTTAAAAATCATGCAATCAGCATGATTTTGGCCAGGAGATCAGAGAAGTCATTTACAAAGTCCTTATTATATTTTGGAGGTTGGTGGATGACAGCACACAGCACCGAGTCAGAGTGACCCACCTCTAATAAACTCACTTCAAAGCTGGAAAACGAGGATGAGACAGCGCGCTGCTTACATTTGAAATCAATTTATAAACAGTCGCTGTTCCTAAAATAAGAACAGCCAGCCGGTAGAAGTCCGATCAGAGCACTCACCGGCACCAATCCAAGTCTCTGTCACCCAGAGGAAATCCAAGCCACAAGAGTAGAAGAAATCCCTCAGGATAAATGATTTGTTGACCAGTGATTTGGCGTTCACCAGGCCAATCCTGGCGGGAGCCGGGGGCTGCAGTTTGTCAGATCGGGGAGCCCGTTGCAGCGTCTTCAGGTGCCGTTCATAAAGAACATTCTGTGCTCGATGTTTAGCTATTCCTCAGCCTCATTTAATGATGATGGTAAATGTCGTATGTTTTCTGACATGGAGGCAAGGATTAGTCAGCTAGAAGTGTGGCTCCTCACTATTGAAGCTCGGCCTGTGGCAACCAGCGTTAGCCTTTCCCGCCAGCAGATGTGAGCCCAGTAGCAACAGCAGCAGCAACAGCAGTAGCTACCGCTACAGTACAAACAGTTTACGCTGACCCAGGAGTTCCCGAGCAGACGGGAAGCCAGGGAGGCTGGGTGAATGTCCATGGCAGGAAGCATAGCTCTAAACTGAAGCCCCTGGTTAACCACCATGTGGTTCATGTTTCCAATTCATTTCCCCCACGCAGCGACACACCGGTTGAGGACACGACTCTAGTCATTGGCCACTCTATTTTAAGAAGCGTGAAGTTTGAGACACCAGCGACCACAGTCAGATGCATCCCTGGGGCCAGAGTGGGTGACATAGAATCTTATCTGAAACTGCTGGCTAAGGATAATCATAAGTTTGGTAAGATTGTTATTCACGTCGGCAGTAACAACATCCGACTATGTCAGTCTAAAGTCACCAAAATTAATGTTGAGTCGGTGTGTACATATGCCAAAACAATGTCGGACTTTGTGTGGTTCTCTGGACCCCTACCCAATATAACCAGTGATGACATGTTTAGCTGCATGCTGTCATTTAACTGTGGGCTGTCAAGGTGGTGCCCTAACAGTAATGTGGGCTTCATTTCAAATTGGCAGAGTTTTGGGGGAAAACCTGGTCTGATTAGAAGGGATGGCATTCATCCCATTCTGAATGGAGCTTCTCTCATTCCCAGGAACATGGCAAAGTTTATTAGCGACAAAACCTGACAACAAAGAGTCCAGACCAGGAAACAGAGTTGAAGTCTTACACACTTCTCTGCACTTCCTTTAGATAAGTCACCCCCTAAAGATAAAGGTAGATATGAATACACATTTAGGATAAACACTGTGCCTTAGGTGCTTATAGGGCTGTTAATATAAATAAATCACAGAGGAACAGGAGAGGAGTAGTTCATCATAATCTCATAAAAATCAACACAAGGACAATCTCAGAGCCAAAAATAAATATAAAGATTGTTACATCCTGCCTGCTCTCCTCTTCTCCTCCCTTCCTGCTCCTACTAATCACCTGCAGGAGTCAGGTGACCACACCCACACCCTGCAGCTGCACCACATTTCAGAAATCAGATTCCCCTTCATAAACTCCAACCACACACACACCCATTGCCAGATTGTCATGTTCCCTTGCATACTCTCCAGCATTATTCTGTTTGACTTCTCATGTATGGCCTTGCTTGCTCCTGACTACCCTGCCGTGTTCAATCCCAGTAAACCTGCCTGCCTTGTGTATCCTGACCCCGTTTGGTGCCTGTACCTGCCTGTTTGCTGTTCGCCATCTCAGCAGTAAAGCCTGTTGAACTATCATTGCTGTCTTGCTCTTGTGCTGCTCTTGGGTCCAACACTAAGACCTTATCAAAGATTAAATGTTGTCTATTAAACATTTGATCCCTCAGATCCATATCATTACTCATTAATGACTTAATAAACAAACACTATTTTGATTTGCTCTGTTTAACTGAAACATGGCTTCAATGTTCAATGTTCGATTATGTATCTATAAATGAAGCAACGCCTCCCACCCACATTAATGCCCACATCCCTAGAGGTAATGGTGGAGGGGTTGCAGCAATATTTAATCATGACCTTTTATTCACCCCTCGACCTACAGGAAAATATAAATCATTTGAGCATCTTACTCTTAGTCTGTTAGACCCAACCATCACACAAAATAACAGACTCCTTTTAATTATCTTATACTGCCCACCTGCCCCGTGCTCTGAATTCTTGTGAATTTCCAGAATTTCTTTCAGAGTTTGTTCCCTGCTCTGATAAAATCATCAGAGGGGGCGACTTCAATATTCACGTAGATGTAACCAATGACAGCCTTAGTTCATCTTTCAAAGCATTACTTGAGTATTGGCTTCAAACAGCAGGTTAAGAAACCAACCCACCATTTTAACCACACACTTGATCTTATTCTGTGATCAAGTGATCACAGAATAAGTGAGTTATTGATTTGATTAAACTCCAGGATTGTCTTGTCTTCAGATATGGATGATCCAGAACTTTCTACTTCTTAACACAGAAAAAAACGAGGTCATAGTCTTTGGGCCGAAACACCAGATGTCGAGAACAGCCTTCTACCACCTGCGCAATATTAAGACAATCAGAAATATCCTCCGAAAAATGTGTCCATGCCTTTACTAGGCTGGATGACTATAACCCTTTATTGTCAGGACGTCCCAGTAGGTCCCTGAAAAGCCTCTAGCTGGTCCAGAATGCTGCAGCTCGCATACTGACTGGAATCAGAAGACGAGATCATATAACTCTCCTCTTGACTTCCTTACACCGGCTCTCAGTAAAAGGTAGAATAGATTTTAAAATCCTACTCCTTACCTACAAGGCCCTAAATAATCAAGCCCCGTCCGACATTAGAGAACTTATCTCTCCGTATCATCCAAATAGATCACTCCGCTCTCTAAACTCAGGCCTACTGGTTGTTCCCAGAATCAATAAAAGTAGAACAGGTGGTAGAACCTTTAGCTACCAAGCTCCTCTCCTGTAGAATCAGCTCCCACTCTCAGTTCAGGAGTCTGATTCTGTCTCAACCTTTAAGATGAGACTTAAAACGTACCTTTTTGACATAGCCTATTGTCAAAACTAGATCAGGCGAGTCCTGAGTTGAATAGTCTACACATTATGCTACTATAGGCTTAGACTTCTGAGGGGGAATTTCCTTCACCCCCTTTCTTTCTCACCACTCTGTCCTCAATTTCTCATCTCTGCCACAAACCCTATGTCCCCTCTACTACATTTAACCCACATGCACCACATGCACCACATGTTAAACGATCTTCCATTGTTTTCCAATTATGCTGCTGTGGGTGAACGGGACAAAGCCAAGACGGTGACGAGGACACTGGCATCCCAAGTCTCAAGCCATTAGGTGCTGGGCATGCAGACGAACCCTGACGAACCCAGAGATTAAGATGGACTAAACCAAGACGGACATTTACTCTTATAATGTATGTATTGTTATTGCATATTCTATGTAACATCTATTGCACGTCTGTCCGTCCTGGGAGTGGATCCCTCACCTGTGACTCTCCCTCAGGTTTATACCTTTTCTTTTTTCCCTCTTAAAAGTTTTATTTTTCCCCAGGTAGTTTTTCCTGACCCTTGCTGAGGTTCTAAGGACAGAGGACATTCACAAACTGTGGTTTGTGAATGTGGGCTATATAAATACAATTTGATTTGATTTAATTTGATTTTTGTCACTTAAAATATTATAAAACAATTACATACTGATATTTACATGCATTTACATGAATTCCCATTAATCTTAAACAAGCCCTTCAGTGTATATTTACAGGAGGAGTGGGTCCTCCCATGGGGGCAGCCATGTTCATACAGGACCCCAGAGTGGACATACTAAACATCTTTTGAGTTTTAATGACAACTGAAGTCGACCATAGGTTCTCCTGCCTGTTCAGAAGAGTGAGGGTGAGGTGATGGATACAACATGCAACTTCATCTCTAGAGGTCACCAAATCTTACACACTGCACCTTTAAGTGACAACGCAAATGTTAAATGGCCTTTTTTTAAAGTAATTTCAGGATTCATGCCTGTAATTTGTTGCAGTTGTGGGAGAAAAAAGGCAACATGAACAGGAGGCGGGGGGGGGGGGGGGGTGGGGGCGGGGGGGGGGGGGGGGGGGGGGGGGGGGGGGGGGAGTGGAGGTGTAAGAGGGGAGGAGATAAAGGAGGAGAAGGAAGGGAGGGGGGACTGCAGTGTTTTGGTCACCTGCACTTCTCTCGTTTGGCCCATAGATGTCCCTGTGTACCACACTGCAGTATAATCCAGGAGCAGCTGCAGTGTGTGTGTGTGTGTGTGTGTGTGTGCAGATGCAGACTCTCTCTCCTTCGATAGCAACAATGCAGGTTTCGGTGTCACCCTCCATCACTACCTTCTCGCTGTGGAGCTTTTTAAAGGAGTAGTTCCCCATTTTTCCCCATTTCCGGAAACATAAATAAAATAAATTTAATAAAAACCATAATAAAAATAAAAATGAAAAAAGGCAAATTATATACATAAATCTATGTTGACAAGTCAAACTAGGGGCTTATTTTACACATAAATGCTGATGTAGTTTTCATTGGCACCTAAATGGACTTTGGGAAAGTGAACTGTACACAAGAGAGTATAGATATCTGTAGGTAAATATCGCACATTAAAGATACAGTATGTAGAATTTAGTGGGAAAGTTGCAGCTGAATATTTCTCACTTCACCTTTTCCCTTTAAACGGTACAGTGTGTAAGATTTGGTGACCTCTAGAGGAAGTTGCATGTTGTATCCATCACCTCATGCTCACCCTTCTGCACATGAGGAGAACCGATGGTAGACTCCAGTTGTCATTAAAACAAAACAAAAAAAAACACCACAAAATCATGTCTGTTAAGTTATGTTTGTATGTTTGTCTGCACTGTCTCTGTCTTCACCCCTGTCCCGTCTGATTACTTTGAATGTCTGCACCTGGTCCTGGTTCTCTCTCTCCCTATCTAACCCTCTCCCTTCCCTTTGTTCAATGCCAGTGCATCGTATGCTCCTGCCTGAGTATGTTGTGTCATGTGGCTCCGTGTCTTCATGTATAGTCCAGTCTTGATCTTTTTTCTCCTCTTGTGCTTGCCTTAGTGCATTTTTCTTAATGCTACACCGAAAGCTCCAATAAAAGACTCTTAATTCACGTCCAAGTGTCTCTCGCATTTTGGGTTCTAGGTCTCTGAGTGTGGATCATAACACCCTCAAAATTAGTATGTCCACATTTACATCTGTAAAAACATGGCGGCCCCTGTAGAGAGGACCCACTCCTCGTGTAAATATACATTCATGGGCTCATTTAAGGGTAATGGGAAAAAATAAAAACTTTACTTTATTATAAATTCATAGAAATGTCAGTATGTCATTGTTTTGTAATATTTTTTGAATCTGACCAAAATCTTACACACTGCACCTTTAAAAGCCCTATGAGCTATGTTATAATAACACAGAGCCATGTGCTTACATTTAGTTTTTTACCTACACAATAATTGTAATTTAAATCAATGATAATTAAATATGGTTATTTTACAGTATCTTAAAGCAAGTCAACAATGCAACATGGCGGCCTCCGTTGAGAGGAACTGTTCCTGAGGGAACATACTATAGAGAGCTCATAGAGAGCGTTGCTCTGCTGAGGCAGCCATTGAGTGCAGGAACTTAAAAAGCTGTTGGGGTGAGAATCTGAGAATTTGGTTTGTTGTTTCATCATCACTCATCATGACCTTTGTCACCCTCACTGATTGGAAATCAATTTTGTTTGGACAACGAGTTGCAGCAGGAGTAGAGAGGGGAAGAGGCGAGGCCTGCAGGGTTTGCGCTACACTCAGATTTCCTGCAGGCTGCAGCAAGACGCTGAGGTGTTGTTGTAAGAAACCATTATGTGACTTTTTTGTATTTAAATTCATTAAAAAAATGTCATTGCCAGCAGTGTGCCACTCATTACGCTGCTTTCCAACTACTAGACTCTGTGCTGACCACGCACACATGACTCTAATCATATGACCTGCAACAAGGTAACAAATGAGCTTCTAACTCATTACAAGTCATTACTACATTCTCTGTTATTTGCTAACCACACTGTTCCTATCTTCTACACACACACACACACACACACACACACACTTTTTTTGCCAAGTCACTACACCAACCAATTCATCACTGCCTCTCTCTCTCTCTCCCCCCCCCTTATCAGTCTTTTCCTTTTCCCCCTTTGCTCATTTTTGAATTTGTTCCATTTGCATATGCAGTCGAGTACAATGTTTCCAACGTAGCCTTCATAAACTGTATCCAAATTAAAATTAAAATTAGAAATCTGCAGAAAAGCTCTTAAGCAGGCCACAGTGGTTGTATATATTTACTTACTTACTTATTTATTTATTTATTCATCCATTTGCTTATGTATTTATTTATTTGTTGTTTCTAAATAAACTATATTTACACATTTAAAACCAGTCTGGGGAATTACTTCATAAGAGCCAAATACCTGATAGATCTGAGTTAGGGAACATGTTTTATTACTTTAATTTACCCACTTTTATTCAACAGTAAATATTTGACATACTAGTCCTCTTATTTAATATGTAACACAAAGAATATTATTATCATTAAACTTAAAGGTGCAGTGTGGAGTTTTTCAGCGATATCAACACAAAAGTCTTATCTGAGTGTTTAAATCTGTTTTATTAGCTGTTTCATAAGCACATAATAAACAATATAAACCACAGTGTATTTTTAAACATCTGTAATGTCTAATAAGTAAATAAAGTTAATAGATTCACGTAAGTCCGGTCCAACATCCATAATAAACCGCTGCCATGTCTTTTCCGGTCTAATTGCCATGTTCCTACAGCTGGCAAGGCAGGACATTCTGTCACCGATGACTCTTTAGCGGTGAAAAAAATTGCACACTGAATGGAGCTGTTGAAGAAGAAGAATACTCGGAGGGTGATGGCCGTTGTTGTTGTTGATACTCGAGTCTGCGCTCAGCAATGGGGCAGTATGGAGGATTGTGTTTACTTGGTGAAACCATCAAGCAACTGAGGATTATCCCACCTCAGTACTTGACAGGACAGGTACATGAGCCATGACGGGCTCCACACCGGGGACATGATAAGGTTAAATGGCCGTGGGACCAACAACAATGGAAAACATTGTGAACATTTGAATCACCTGCTCATGGTGGACATCTGTGATGAGAGAAAGTGTGTGAACTAACGCTGACATTGACACTTTCCTGCTGAAGAAGTAAGTTCTCTTTACAGATGATAGCAGCTTGTTGTTAGCATGGAGGCTAACGTGTTTGTACACGACCAACACAAGTAACCATTCAATGGATATATAAGGATTAGCTCAGGTGATGTAACCCAGATAAAACTAAGCTCCTGTAACATGTCACCAAAACATATCACTTGAAAAAGGCACCATGCTGCTGCTCTGATAGCACAGCATGTAGGAGTTATGATATTTATTTTCTAATACATTCAGTGCTGAACATGTTTGTTTACAACATATTTCCACCACAGTAGAATGTGTTATGTTGTAGTATGAGAAAACATTGTTTATTGCTTGTTTATGTATTTTATTTAAAACCAATCTGCACAGACTTCATTTATTTTGTTTCTTTTTATACTTTTCTACAACATGGTTTCCATGGAGACATGTTACCTGTAAATACAATGCAAATGAGCTGAATAATGGTTCTCCCTCTTGTCATCCTCAGATAATATGGCCTAATACAGTGACATCCTCATGTACTGTCGCTGAACATGTGTAAAACCTTCTTCAATGCAGTACAGGGGGAAGTGTGATAATAATGATCAAGTTTTCAGGTTCCTGGTCACATGTCTCCCGCTCCATGGATGTGTCCCTACAAGTGGTACTCCTGGCATTCCAGCAGAAGGTGGGGCACCATGCCGACGTGATGCTTTAGTAGTGCATCCTGAATCAACATGGCTGCCTCTCCACAAGTCGACCAGTCTGCTCCCTCAGTTCTTCAAGGCTCATCTCCTCAATACGTCTCTGAAGACACATGTAAAACAGATAAGGCTTTATAGGTGCATAATATTGGTTGATTTAAGGATAGTAATCAGAATAATAATTACAACAAAAACAAATAATAATAAATGAAATAATCAATAATAAAATAAACACTAATGATTCTCTGAAAAGTTTTGAAACTGAGGATACTGATTATGATAAACTAATTCTGCACACTGACAACAAGCAGGTTTACATGTTGTACTTAAGACTTTATTGTCACTCTGGTTTTATAAGTTTGTTAAAAACGTGTGCTCATGAATTAAAATAATCATTCGAACGGAGGAGGAAGAAGACAAAAAGAATAATAACATGTAATTCACTCTATGAATAAAGTAGCATTTTAACATGTGGTGATAAAAACGCAGGGAACAAACATGCATGTGCTTCCTGCTAATATCACAAAGAAATGCTACGAATAGAGTAAATTATAAAAGTATTGAATAAAGGAATCTGTGTTGCTTGCGTCCAGCTGCTGTGTCTCCCTAATCCCTCCCGGCGCAGCTCCATAGCTTCTCCATGGTCTCAGGCCCTCACCACCGGCTTCTCTAAAGGCCTCTCCAATCTCACCCTTCTCCTCTCCCTCTTAAGTTAGCAAAGTTCTCATCTGCTGAGTGAACACATGTACCGGGCTAAAACTGACACTCTTTTAGACTGAGCACCGCACACAAACATCAACATTGCGAAGGCTGGCATTAGCATATGATCGCTAGCGTTAGCCAACGGATGGCTAACCGACAGTAGCTTAACAATCAGACCACAACCAACATAAAAAACGAACGTAGATACTGCGATGCAGGAACGACCACTAGTAGAGTGTTGAATAGAGTTTAGAGGTGTTAGTAACATTGTAAATATACTAATATAAAATAGCTTGTCTCCACTCAGTGCACTTGTTTGAGCTGTGGGGCCACCGTAGCTCAGCTGACACTCAGACAGGGAGGGGGTGAAGTGATTAATCAGGTTTTGCAGTGATTGGTCATATACAGTAAACCCCGTCCCCTTTCTGCTCACATTGCCTGTGTCAACTTACCAAGTTCATCACCAATGTTGTTTGACCACTTAGCCTGACAGGCTGCATTAATCAGGATAATGTAAACAAATCCTGGATATGTTGAACTCACTTTGTAATTCAGGCACGACAGTCTGATATGAAAGGTTAATGACTTTGGCATTGTGAAACCATTCAGTTATCCCCACATAACACACACACACACACACACACACATGCACACGCACACACACACACACACACACACACACTCCTGCATTGGTGCAATGTCATAACAAACAGCAGTGTGTCTCCTGGTTGACTTTGCATGCATGTGTGTGTGTGTGTGTGTGTGTGTGTGTGTGTGTCCTCGTCCGTCACTCTCATACCGCAAAGAGCTCCGCAGCTCCTTAGTCAGCATGTCAACTTAATTAACTGAGTGTGTGTGTGTGTGAGAGGGGGATGCGGGGAGGGGGGGGGCTGCTATTTACATGTGCTAATGCATTGTCTACTTTGTAAAGAAGAGGGAGAGAGAGAGTGAGAGAGACAGAGAGAGATATGAAGGAGAGTATGCATATTGTGTGTGTGTGTTTGTGTGTGTGTGCGCGCAAACAACATGACAAACAACAAGCCTCATTCATTCATCGAGGAGAGAGGAGGTCAAGGTTGTTCGGGGTTAAAGATGGAATTGATGACATCATAATACAATTGAGGTACATTAGTTAAAAACTTGATCAAAAGTGCTAAAAGGTTTTGAAATACTGTCTCCGATATACATGCATAATATTAAAGCTGCTCGTATCTAAAGTGGGGCTTTTATTTTGAATGCTAAGAAAGCAAGGGGAGAGAGGCACTATGAAGGGAGGCTAACACACTGATATTTGGTTCAAAAGTATAGATACATTTGTAAAAAACATAGATGCATGATATAAAGTGCTATAATGTTTTAAAATACGTTCTCCAATATGAATGCATAATAAAAAAGCTGTCTGTTTCTAAAGTGGGGCTTTTATTTTGAAGGCTAGGAAAGAGAACCCTCTCTGTGAACGGAGGCTACCCGACGCAGCTGATGGGCTTGATTTGGCTCCATCCTTGCATGTAAACATCAAGCATGACATAATCAAACACACAGGAAATGGAAGCATTTCAAAATAAAAGCATATTTTTTGGAATTCATAACGAATCCTATTCCTGGGAAAAGTTGCAACGATCAAAATGATGATTCAACCTAAAGTTAACGATCTCTTCTCAATGATTCCCACATGACCATTCACATTTCTGACCTGCCATTTATTAGTGTCACCATAAAATGACATGTGTTTTAAAAATATAAGTATTAACACTACTCTGACAGTCAGGTGGGAATACCTAAAATTGACCAAGTCATAAATAATGCCCTGCAGCACCACTTTGGGACAATCCAGACATCCTACAAAATAAAATAAAAACCCTTAATCTTACAACATTGTGTAACAGAGGCATTAAACAGCTCGGGCATATCATCTAAGACAGCGCTTTTATAACTTTTCAAAATCTGGTAACCCTACATGGGAATTTGTGACAAGAATTCATCTGAATATCTACAACTGAAATCAGCCATTAGGGCAATGTTTAAAATGCAGCACCCTAGTGCCAGTAGAAGTAATTTGTAAATCTAACACAGATCAAATGACTGTCCAAAATAAACATACTGATAATTCTATCAAGCATAGACCTCTCACTCCCAATTTAAAAATGGGGGTGAGATTTATCACTCAATTTAGATTCAACTTCTTGTCCTCAGGTTTGCATCAACACATTCAAATTGATGCACAGTGCAAACCTACAGCTAATACAATACACAATCCTCCATAGAACATATTATACAGGGCAAATGATGTCCAGAATGAGCCTTGCACCATCTAACACCTGCCAACATTGTTTTAGTAACAAAGCAGATACCTACCTCCATGCTGTATTGTTATGCACACCAGTCAACATTTTCTGGCAGAAGACACTATGTGATGGGCTGTCTGCATGTTTCAGAATCCCCATCTCACTTTTCCCATTGCTCTGTGTTCTGGGTGATTTAACAAACATCACTCTTGAGGTAAAAAGCTCATTTACGCTTCTCACTGCCCTTAGCATTGCAAAGAAAATGATCTTCTTGAACTGGAAATCTAAAGGGAATTTGAACAATCTTTACTACAAAAACATCCTATTAGATCATATCAGCACAGAGAGAATTCTCTGTGTCCTCCAAACAACTATTGGCAGAATTTAACTGCACGGGCTGGACGCAGCGGGCTTGGTCGAAGGTCTGCAGGCTCCCCCTTCCCCTTCCCTTGCCTCCTTGCCGACAGGGCAGGACTAGTTGCTCAGGGGTAAACCCTGTCTTGGCTCCGGGGCGGGGTGGGTGGTCCCATTTGGTAGTACTCTGCCCTTGCCTCCTGGGGTGCAGGGCTGATGGGGCTCTGCCTCCATGGCAAGGCAGACTCCAGTTCAGAAAAGGATGGACCCTGCCACAAGGAGGCATGTAGCTGGGTGAGTGGCTGCACTGTGGGAGTGGGGCTCCCATTGGTGCCTTCCACCGTGCTGCCCGCCTGCTCCCTCCGGACGGGGGGGGGGGGGCTTGCTTCCCACGTGGGGCTGGGGGATGATTGCCTCTGGGGCACCAGGGGATCGGGACCAACCTCAGCCTGCTCCTGATCAGGGACTTGGGGAGCTGGCTGACCGGTGATGGGCATGGTCTCCAGCTAGGGGCCGGATTGGGCTCCTGGTGCTCCAGGCACTGGGACCTGCAGGCCCTGCTTAGACTTGCGGGGTGGTCTGGGCTTGCCCGCGGGCCCTCCCTCTGCTTCCGTGCTTCATTGGACTGCCATGTCGACATGTGCATTGACTTTTTTCATTGCCCCCCTCTGGCTGTCTCCTGGGGCAGGTTTACAGTTTGCGGGCCTGTGCCGTGCCTCAGGGATCCCCCACTCTCACAGAGGTGTTGGGCCCCTGGCGGCCACGGGGGGTAGCCGGTGGGGCTGTGCCCTCCTACTCATTTTGTGGACTACAGATGATGAACCTCACCACGAGTTCTTTTATATTAGTATATTTACAATATTACTAACATCTATAAACATCAATCGACACCCGAGTTATTATTGCAGCGTCGCAGCATCTGCGTTCGTTTTTTTATGCTGATCATGGTCTGATCACTGTGCTACTGTGGGTTGCCAACGGGCTAACAATCGCTACTATGCTACGCCGGTGATGTATGCCTGAGTCCCGGGAAGCTACAGAGCTGCGCCGGGATAATTAGTTGATTATAAGCAGTATCCTCAGTAGTAATTATATATATATATATAATATATCTCATTAAATATTATGCATCTACTAAAACCTTATCTGTTTTACATGTGTCCCAGAGACATATCAAGAAGATGAACCTTGAAGATCTGAGGGAGCTGACTGGTCGACTTGTGGAGAGGCAGCCATGTTGATTCAGGATGCACTAATGAAGAATCATGCCGGCATGGTGCCCCACCTTCTGCTGGAATGCCAGAAGTACCACTTGTGGCAGTTGTAGGGGCACGTCTATGGGCCAGGAGACACATTACTAGGAACCTGAAAACTTGAGCATTATTATCACACTTCCCCCTGTACTACACTGAAGAAGGTTTTTCACATGTTTAGCGACAGTACATGAGGATGTCACTGTATTAGAACATATTAGAGAGTCTGGGGATGACAACAGTTGTTCTACTAAACATCAATAAAGAAAAAAAGATGAGTTGGTATTATTTTGAAATCACTTCATAGATTTATTTATGAAATGACAGAAAAACACAGTAACAAAACAATGATGCATGTGAAGTCCCATCTCATCTCCAGCTCCATGGAACTGAGGTCCTGCTGAAAACACTCGCATAGCTCATTAGTAATAATAATGATAATAATTTAGTATAAGATATAAAATGTTACCTTTGCTGAAGACTGAGGGCTTTTGGGACCTTTGAACTTCTGGACACATCTCTGTAAAAATGAAGAAAGATTTTCAATAATAACATCACTCCAATGACAATATGACTAACAAAAACAGAAGACAACAATGTGAAGAAAAAGAAAGAATGTGTGTCTAGGGGAGATGCAAAGAAACAACGTTAATGAGGCTCAGTCTTTACAGATTGGTTTTGAATAAAATATAAAGAGATGAAATAACCGATGTTTTCTTAAACTGCATCATAACTCATTCTACTGTGGCAGGAAATGTGTTATAAACAAACGTGACAGCACAGGATGCATTAGAAAGTAAGTGACACATGCTATGCTAGCATACCGGCAGTCTCGTGCATTTGTTGACAAGCTACGTTAGCATTACTTTTAGCTAGTTAGCTAGTTTCATTTTCAGTGTTGTCATTTCTAAATGGCAGCTTACCTTTTCAGCAGTACAGTGGCAAATTCTGTGTCAGCAGCAAAGTTATTTTTTCTCATCAGAGTTCTCCAAAGTGGGGAAGCTTTTCCACTGTGGACCCGTGATTTGTTCCATTGCCGGTTGCTAGGTGCTAAGCTGTATGGCCTCAACACGTCTCCGCTTCCCGTGTAGAGGTGGCACGGGATCGTCTACTTGTCAGGCAGATACCGAGTCAGGGTGGTCCTCCATCGGTTGTCCCTGTGTAGCAGCATACAGGTGGTCCTGCATTGTGATTTATTCCCGAGGGAATCCTTGAACGAATTACAACAGGCTCCCATGTTGATGTCCTCTTGTTTATGCGATGCGAAAGAAAAACAACCACTGCGCATGCGCGGAAACTCAGAAACTCATTCGCTAAAGTCATATGTCCCTGCACATCTCTTGTACTGTCATGGCAACTCTACCGGAAAATGCATAAAAATACTTTTCTGGTGGTCATCCATCCATGTTTTTAAATGTTTCTTTTACTTATTTAAGAAACACTTTGGTTTATGTCTTAGATTCATTACACATGTGATAAAACATAGTTTTGAACAATCCAATAAGATTTTTATTTTCACTGAAAAAATCCTACACTGTACCTTTAAGTAACAGGAAGGAGGTGCATATTACATTCCACCTGTCAGGCACAATCGGGTATCAAGACTTCCAATACTTCATGCCAAAATGCTGGACAGGACAGGTAAAAAAAAGGAAATGGAAGCATTTCAAAATAAATGCATATTTTTAAAAGTGCAACTTTTATTTTGAAGCCTAAGAAAGCGAGGGGAAAGAAGAGGGAGGCGCTGTGAATGGAAGTTACCAGACGCAGCTGCGTGGGCTTGATTGAGCTCCATCTTCACACTTAAACATCAAACATGACAGAATCAAACACACAGGAAATGGAAGTATTTCAAAATAAAAGCATATTTTTTAAAAGTGCAACTTTTATTTTGATGGCTAAGAAAGCGAGGGGAGGGGGGCACTGTGAAGATAGGCTACCAGACGCAGCTGCTCCATCCTCACATGAAGCATGACAGAATCATATACACAGGAAGTGGAAACATTGAAAAATAAAAGCAGATTTCAGCTTATTTTTTGTAGCTTTAGCCGTGAAATGCCCAGGTCTGACCCACTGTGATTGACCTTGGGTCATGTCTTAATGGGGGCAATGGCAACACTGTTAGACATTTGTTAAGTCTACTTGTTCCTCATCCTGTGAAGAATAAATACAATCAAAATAAATCTCTATTAAATTAAACAAAACACATCTTTCTATAGATAAGTGTTGAGCGTTCTCATTCTCTTTCAGCACCACGGACAGCAACAGCAGCCTCTGCTGCTCTGCTGTCTCCTCTTCTCATAAGTCACTTAAATTAAAACCTTACAAACAAATAGAGAAATTCCAATCGTCCTGGTGTCATCCATGTCAATGGAGAGTATTCCACATACTGAGGCCATGCTGCCTCGCACTGTGTATGAATGTGCGTGTGTGTGTGTGTATGTGTGTGTGTGTGACGTAGATGTCGAGGCTGTGCAGCATAGCTCCGTGCTGCATGCAGACCAACACTGCACATTTGCTCTGAGCTGGAGAGAAGAAAGAGGAGGAGGAGGGAAAATGGAGAGAATATTTTGTGTGTGTGTGAGAAAGAGAGAGAGAGGGGGGGATGAGAAAGAACTAATGATCTGATGGTCTGCAGTCTTTTCTCCCCATTTTGTGGAGCTCAGCAATACTAATTCTGCTCCTGGCCTCCCTCCTTCCCTCCCTCTCTCTCTCCCTCTCTCGCTCTTGCTCTTGCTGATGGAGGGTCTATCGTGGAGAGAGAGAGAAAGAGAGAGAGAGAGAGAGGGGGGGAGAGAGTGAGAGAGAGAGAGGGAGAGAGAGGGAGAGGGAGGGAGAGAGAATGGTCGGTGGGCGTGAAACACTCTATCATATCCCTTCTTCTCCACTCTAATTGAGCCAAGTGTTTTAGTAGATTGGAAAGATAGTGAGGGAGGGAGGGAGGGATGCAGTAGAGAGAGAGAGAGAGAGAGAGAGAGAGAGAGAGAGAGCACAGATGGGTGCTAAAGAAGATTTCCCTTTGATTCACCACACTGTGCCAGTGTTGAGACATGCAGGGACGATAGTCCCCTTTGACATGTTTCATTATTTGTTATTATTATTTTTTTATTCATCTTCATGTCTGTGATGTGTTTTTTATTTATTTATTTATTTTGATTTATTAGCTGCGAGATTAAAGGACATTTGGTAGTTTTGAAAAGGGCTGAAGATGTTTGAGACATTTATGCAAAAAAAAGTAGAAAAAATATATACATCTTTTTTTGTTTGTTTTTATAGCAGATTTTCAAGAGGGTAGTGAATTTGTTTCACAGTGTTCTGGTGGTCTATTAAAAGGTTTTGGGGGGGGAGGGGGTTCAGTATTTGCCATGAAAGAAACCCTATTACCAAAAAACTGTGCCATTGGCACAGTCACAGCCAAAATGAGAGACAGAGAAAGAGGTGAAATCTGCTCATCTGGACAAAAATGTCCATAGTGATGCATGAGTGTTGTGTGTTCATGCCCAAAAATATCTTCAAATCAAATACAACCAAGCTTAAAGGAGGGGGGTGATGGTCACTCTCCTAGAATAGTCCGAAACTGAACCGTGTGGACCTCCTCTGGAGTTCATGAGTAAAATGGGCTTTGGAAGCTAATTGAGAGAGGCCAGATGCTGAGGAAGCTCTCTGTCCTCCTCCAGTATGGATGTTCTTCTTAAGTGAAATTGAATTTGCAGTTTGGAGTGAGAGACAGAGAAAGAGAGAGAGGGGGAGCCTCTTTAATTGCCCTGCATTTAAATACTGACTTCTTTTTTACAGTGTGGTGCTTTTCTGACAGGACACTCTGTTACGGTGCTGAGACTCAGGTCAGCAGGGTCACTGACTCAGGTCAGCAATGGTCACTGATCTGACCACATGCAAAGGTGTACCTTTAAATGCTAAACCATTTAAAGGTGCAGTGTGTAACATTTGGTGACATCTAGTGGTGATGTTGTATCCATCACCTCACCTTTATCCTTCCAAGCATGCAGGAGAACTTTATGGTAACTCACTTTCTTCCCATTGTACCACTGGTTCTGCACTTCCATTGTTATGTTGTGTCCTACCCATGCCCATGATGGGGTTGATGCCCTGCCGTGGTGCCATCCAATGGTCACATGCAGTGGTTCCCAGCCGGTCTGTCTTTGGCACCCACCATCAGCCCTTAATGACGAGCCGCGACCCAAATTGATATAAGTAAATCCATATGGGTGTGGTACTCGCGTGCCTATTAGTATTACAAGGCATCAGCGCCACCTGCTGTTACGGAGTGTGAATGGACAGCACTCTCATACACTGGAAAAATCCCCTTCAAAGTAAAAGCACCGCAGGAACTTGAGTATGGCGACCCACTTTTGGGTTGCGACCCACCAGTTGAGAATGACTGGATTAATGGAACCATCAGTAGAGACTTATCTGAGGTGGTGGCAGCATCACATTACAGTCTTTAATATCAGAATGTGTATCCCCCAATGTCTCTCTTTGTTTGTTTGTCTCATTTGCTTTGTTTACTTCTTCCCAACAGAACATTTCCCCTAAAGTCACTGTAATTTTAATTTTGAATACAATGTTTAATGATTTAATCTTGGACGTGTAGATCATTGTGGACCATCACCTTGAAATTGATTATAACTGGTTGCTGTTTGTTTCTTTGTCCTCCATGACCCCGTCCAGTTGTCTGGTCCAAACTGTACAACTTTGCCCGCTGATGCCCCCCCCCCCCCCCTGATTTAATTCATCATTTCTGTCTCCTTAAAAGGTGCAGTATGTAAGATTTGGTGACATCTAGAAGTGAAGTTGCACGTTGTATCCATCACTTCACACAAGAATAAGAGATTGAGGTGATTATGAAAACATCATTATGTCATTGTTGTGTTGCATTTTTTTCTACCAACAGAAGAGACAAAAATGGCCAACATCTTACACACTGCACCTTTAATGTCCAGGGAGTTTAGATCCATCCCCTTGCAATCTGAACCATAGGAACCTCCTATAGTGAACCCTGCAGTCTCTTTGGGCTCACCTGGTCACCACCTGGTGCCATGCAGGTGTCGTTACACATTGTATTCCTCACTGGATGCAGCAGCAGCAGCATCATGGGGGGGGGCGGGGGGGGGGGCGGGCGGGGGGGGGGGGGGGGGGGGGGGGGGGGGGTGACATTAATGGCGTCAAATGATCCAGTGAAATGAGATCAGTCAGTCATTCAGTGGGCAAAATGTATTGATTCATAAAATCCGCATCACACTGGCTCTCTCTCTCTCTCTCTCTCTAACACACACTCTGACTCCTCCCCACTCCCCCCCCCCCCCCCCCCTCCCCCCCCCCCCCCCCCCCCCCCCCCTCTCTCTCTCTCTCTCTCTCTCTAGCTCTCTCTCTCCTCCTCCTCCTCCTCCTCTCACTGTGACTCCAGGTCAGGACGCAATAACAGAGCGGGGACGGACAGGTGTGGATGGGGAGCAGACGCAGCAGCAGCAGGAGCCGCAGCAGACGCAGCAGCAGCAGCAGCATCAGTCGGGCTCTCCGACCGCAGCATGCCCCAGCGCAGCCATGACTTGCTCGCGCCGCGGCGGCGCCGGCCAGCCCCGGGCCGCCCGAGCCCGACGCGCCCGAAGACGACCCGGCACTGACCGGCGGCGCGGACGGGGACCTGAAGCGGCTGTGCATGCAGGAGGACGGCCGCAGGGCTACGTGGTGGGAGGTGTGGCAGCCCAGGATGTGGGCGCTGTTCGAGGACCCCTACTCCTCCAAATACGCACGGGTGAGTGGCCCCTAATACCCCCCCCCTCCCCCCTTCTTTCTTTTCTTTTTTCTTCGCCTCTCCTTTTTTCCTTTCTTTTCTTGTTTAAAAAAAATCTTTTTTATTTCATTTTGTTTTGTCTTCTCTTTCCTCTTCTTTTTTCTTCTCTTTTCTTTTTTCCTCTCTTTTCTTCTCTTCTCTCCTGTCTCTTCCATGTTTGGCACCGTTTGGCTCATTGCGCATTGTTGCGCATAAAGTTTCTGTCCACCACCACTGCAGAGTCCTTCTCCTCTGTGCATCATCTTCATCTGCTAATTGACTATTTCCTGTCTGCCTGTCACCTTAAAGGTGCAGTGTGTAAGATATGGTGACCTCTTGAGGTAAACTTGCACGTTGTATCCATCACCTCACCCTCACCATTCTGAACATGTCTGGTAGACATTCAAACTCATGTTTAGTACGTCCACTTTTACTACTGTAAAAACATGGCGGTCCATGCAGAGAGGAACACCTGCCTTATGTGAATATACACTAATGGGATCATTTAATGGTAATGGGGAAAAACATTTGAGTGATTATAAATTCATGAAAAAGTCAGTATGTAATTGTTTTGAAACATTCTTAGAAGTGACAAAAATGACCGAAATCTTACACACTGCACCTTTTAAAGCATTTATCATAATGTGCTGGGTCCACTTCTGCTCCATCAGTCCACATTCAGTGATGCAGACACAGTGAAGGTGAAACATCCCATAAGATTCAATTCAATATACATAAATACCACAACCCGCAAGCAGCTGCAGTGTGTGTGTGTATGTGTGTGTGTGTGTGTGTGTGTGTGTGTGTGTGTGTGTGTGTGTGTGTGAGGAGATGTGAACAGGTGGGCCCTTGAATGTATTTGTGTTTACTCATGTATGTGGCATTTATGTGGCCCGGCAGGTGGAGGTTCATGTCCATGTAGTAATGAGCACTGTGTGTGTTTGTGTGTGTTTGTGTGTGTGTGTGTGTATGTGTGTATTTGTGTGTGTGTGTAAGACAGACAATGGGGCAGACATCATGATGCTATTACACCATGTTCTTCCTTCTAACTCACGTCCATGCAGGTTTAATCCATGGACCCGATTATGAATTATATTTATATTATATTCGTGTTGAACATGCTGTTTTATATAATATGCACATTATATATATATATATATATATATATATATGTATATTACATTTAATATAATATTAAAAGATTCCATGCTGCTTTAAAGTCTTATAATTAACTTAAAATCATCCACTGCAGACCTCGCCATGCTCTTATTGCAGAGCATGAGACATGAAAATGCTTCATGCACTTTATAGATACGGTTACATTAAACAGTCATATTTATTGTTTATTATTTCTGCAGCAAAGCAAAGGTGAACATACAATTGTATATTTTTGTTTTTATTTTGAACAGTTGTCGTCATAGCGATCTTTGCAGCTCAAGTCACATTTGAACACTGGGGCTCAGGAGATCCTGAGGATGGAACCACCAACCCTCTGGTTGCATCAAACCTTCCCTGTGTGTGGGGTGAGGGGATGAGGGGGGTGTACTGTAGCTGAACAGTAGAAGATGTAATGATGTAGCGGTTGAGGGACAGAGACCGTCTCCAGAGCTGGTGCATCATGGAGATCCATGTGGCTGAGATGTTGACTTGAGGCTGCAGCTGGAATTATAGCTGAATCAGCGATTTTAAATATATGTATTCCCTCTGGAAAAGAGTAGGTCAGTGTGTTTTAGAATTTGCTGGGATCTTCTTCCATTATTTACCTGAGCTGTCAAACTCAGGAAATCCTCGGGAACCTTCTCCAGAGAGTCTGTGGACTTTCTGCGGACCTTCTTTGGCCAGTGTCCAGATCAAAAAGTCTGCAGAATGTCCCAAAGAGAATCTGCTGCAGTGATCACAGTCACAAACATTAGAAAACAAAGTGATGCCACACCTAGAAGAATTCATTATGATGTCATAGCAGATGTGCTGTAAACAGGATTATACACTAGGATCCCTGCAGCTGTATGAATACATTACATCCTGCTGTTGCACCCAGAGGAGGGACCAGTTGATGACGAGATGTGCTACACAACAGAGTGAGCATATATTAGATATTATATTGTAGATCTATTATGTAATATGTTTAAAGGTGCAGTGTGTCAGATTTGTCATTTATGTCACTTCTTACAATATTACAAAACAATTACATACCGACATCTTCATGAATTTAAAATCACATAAATGTTTTACTTTTTCCCATTATCCTTAAATGAGCCCATGAATGTATTTTCACATGAGGAGTGGGTCCACTTGAGGGGGGCCGCCATATTGTTGCAGTAGCCACAAGTGGTTGTACTAAACATCTTCTGAGTTTTAATGACAACTGATGTCGACCATAGGTTCTCCTCATGTTCAGAAGGGTGAGGGTGAGGTGATGGACACAACATGCAACTTCACCTCTAGAGGTCACCAAACCTTACACACTGCACCTTTAATATATCTTCATCCACATCAGTGATGGAAACATTAGTTCTTGTGATGATGTCATCCATGATTGGCTGTGCGTGTGTGTGTGTGTGTGTGTGTGTGTGTGTGTGTGTGTGTGTGTGTGTGTGTGTGTGCGTGTGTGTAAAATATTGTCTATGATGTTTATCACCATCAAAGATAGTTTCATCACTCGCTTTCAAAGTAAAAGCCCGAGGTCATCATACTTCCTGTTGACAAGAGCAACAAGCATTTGGAAGTTTAACTGATTAACACGACTGCTTGATTATTAAATAAATTGATTATTCATCTTTGTATTCATTACTAATTTAAAGGACAGCCAACTTTATACAGTCTTTATTAAGTGGGAGTGGCCACTAATGTTGATATCAATGCCAGCTAAGGATTCAGTGTTGCTGTAAATATGTTGACTGTTTTTGAGCCAAATGATTGGTTTTAAAACATTTTAGCATATTATATTTTAGCTACGTTGTGGTGGGTTGAGGATCTAAACTATTCATGGCGTCTGAATGTTTTTAGATAATTAATATATATTTCTATATGTTCAGTTAAGGGAATGTTTGGGAATCATTTTTATTTATAATTATGTTGCATACTTTTAAAGAAAATTGTTGTTGCTGTTGTTTTTACAAATAACTACAATGTGACAGAATTTAGAACTAGTCTAGTCAGAATCTTGGTTATAGACTGGTTCCCTGAAATCTCTGAAATCACCCAGTTCTATATTTTCCCCCTTGATGCCATTTCCATGAATTTAAATGTCTAGTAGGCATTAGCCTTAAATTGTATTACTAGTTGTGCTTATTTGAAATTCACAGTCCCATTCACTCACTATAATAGTCATATCAACATTTCAGACATATACCTTTCCCCAGGACTGTGAAGAGAGAACCAAAGCACAGAGACAGTGATAATAGTCTTTATTTTTACCGCAAAGGTACAAACGGAACAGGCAAAGGCAAAGACCACAAGACAGAACAGGGTTTGGTAACCGGAGAACATATAGTAGCACAGGAAACAGGCTAGAAACGAGATGGAGTGATTCACAAAGCGAGAGCAGCGGACTGCGAGGTACAATGTGATATCACGACAATGACAGGGAGGATACAAGGGGGTTAAATACACACGACTGTGAGTGGGGATGGGAATCAGGTGCGGACGCAGACACAGGTGACAGTGATCAGGGAAAATGAGGAGCGGAGACGAGAGGAAGTAGACGTGACATGCACACACCAGGATCTCGGCTTCACAATAAGACACCGGAAATAGAAACATGAGGGCAGAAAAAGAATGCGACATGACACCTTTGCTTTGTGTAGTATTTAATAATCTACTAAGCTTGAACTAATGATTTTGTTGTGATTCACCATAAATGGAAACTTGTATTTCTATGATATGAAGGTGTCTACCTTTGTTTTCCCACATATTTTCAGTCTTTTCCGTTCATATAGTTTTATTTACATTGGGCCTTTGAACAAATGTTATGCCCCCCCTCCCTTCTGCTTAATTGTCTCTAAAAAAAATCCATGTCCATGTGCAGAGCCGGAGGCCAGTGCTGACCTGGAGATAATTGTGTGTTGAGATGTATTTTCCGTGGACACTGCTTTAACACATAGATTCAGCTTCTTATTGACTCGGTCACTCAGTGTGACTCAGGACAGACACGTTAGCATAACACATTCCCTAATGCCCCTATTAACCTCAACCGTTAGAACTAAATGTCAAATCTTAAATGTTACTCCAGCCTCATCTATAGTGAGAATGAATCCTCATTTTAAAAAGGACGAGCTCAGACGTCACCATATGCAGCAATTTCACACATAACCTCAGAAGCGAGCCAACTCTGACAAATTGAGCCGTTCACATCCTCTTGACACCGACCTCACACCTGGTCCACACTGGCCGGAGGTTCCATTCCGTTCTGTTCTGTTAAGGTCATACATAAACATTGTGCTGCAATTTGCCACCACCCAACGTCAGAGTGGCAACTCCAAACGTTTAGCTGTAGCCAATGAAACGATGGTTCCATCAAAGAATCATGAAGATGAAAGGAGAACCACTTGGGCACCAGAATGTGGCCCCTTGTAATTCACTGTGATTCAGCACTGGACAGCTCCACCATCATTTTGCTGACTTGGAATATGTTTGGTTTGGTTTGTGGGTGGAGTCATGAAGATGCAGCTACGTTTAAACCGAGGGGCGACCTCCGGTGCAGATGGATGAAGCACAACAGGAAGTGAAAAAACGTGCAGTTCCCAGGGTGGCCACTGGGGGCTAACTCCAAAAGGTTGTGAATCCCCACAGACTCCCATGTTAAATTATACGTAATAAAGGGTGTGGTCTCTTGACTTACACCCGAGCCGACCTGGCACGTACCGTGGATGAGGTGACGGCACGACGAGCCGACTCACAGTGTGGGTTCCGCCTCAATGGCCGTTTTTCAATGAACCAGGAAGAAGGAGGATGGCCAACAAGGAACACCCCTACAATTTCCCACAAAACTACTCCGCTGAAACCAGCAGGTGACGTCATGGACGTTACATCCATTTTTATATACAGTCTGTGGTTGAAACAGTGACGATAGACAGAAGATGTGATGGTTCAGAAATGGCAGCCAAAAGAACCAAATAAAGGGGTTGGGGGGTAAAGGAGGCAGGGAGTGAGGGTGACAGAAGAATAAAAGTCAAATAGAGCAGTGGGGTGGTGTCAGGACAGTATCAGTGTGACAGCTGAGGTGACTTTGAAAACGTTGCAGTCAATAGTTTTGGTGCCAACGCGGGGACATGGAGATAGGTGGCGAGGGTTGGACGGTGCAGCAGCAGCAGCAGCTGACAGGTAGGAACGTGCTCAGGTGATTGGTTGGCTGAGTGTTAGCTTTAAGGTGCAGTGTGTACGATTTTGGTCATTTTTGTCACCTCTAAAAATATCACAAAACAATTACATGCTGACATTTTCATGAATTTATAATCAGGTAAATAACCCCCCCCCCATTACCCTAAAATGAGTTGATTAAAGGTGTATGTTTGTTTGAGCCTTTAAACATGTGCATGTTTCTACAATAGCCCAGAGTAGATGTTCTAAACATCTTTTGACAACCAGGTTCAACCACGGGTTTTCCTGCATGCTACAATGGGAAGGGTGAGGTGATGGATTAGATGCAACTTCACCAGTAGATGTCACCAAATCTTACACTCTGCACCTTTAATGATTATTTACATGAGGACAGGCTGCTCTCGATGGGAACCGCCATGATTTTTTATGGAAGTAAAAGTGGACGTACTAAACATCTTTTGAGTTTTAATGACAACAACCACAGTTTCTCCTGCATACTGGTGAAGGATACAACTTCACCTCTAGAGGTCACCAAATCTTACACACTGCACCTTTCATGAAAGTGACAAAGATCATGTCTCCGCTGAGCAGGCAGAGGTTCACACTTGATGTCTGAGGACCAGCTCACGTGTTCATTTCATGCAGTTCAAGTGTTTGCAAGGGCAGCAAGTCCCCCCACCCCCCGCTCCGTTCTTCCATGCTTCCTCGTGTCCTCTCCATGGCGACTAGCCCCTCCCCTCGGTCCCCTTGTCTCCTCCTCCCTCCGTCACCACTGACTGCTCGTGCTGCTTTATTACCACGATTCCAGAGCCCAGTGCTGGATTGCTTATTATCGCTATTCAGCCCCCCCCCCCCCCCCCCCCCTTTTTTCCCCTTTCAGCCCCCCCCCCCCCCCCCCCACTCTCTCTGCTTGTGCTATAGCGTAACACTGCAGTCCCCTGTAGTAGCTGACTGCGCTGGAGTCTGCTGCAGAGGAGGGAGAGAGACACGAGGAGAGAGAGAGAGAGAGACAGAGAGAGACAGAGAGACAGAGAGAGAGAGCGAGAGAGGTGGTGTAGGTTGAGGAGAGTAGTGTTGGGGAACAAATTCAGAAGATTGAGAAGGAGAGGAAAAGAAGAAGAGAATGTGATGTGGTGTTCACTTTTGTTACCCCCCCCCCCCCCCCCCCCAGCCCACCAAGCCCCATTTTTTTGTCCCCCCCTTCTGTTTTTTTCTGCTTAACTCAGCAGAACGTGAGGATGCTCGTATCCGTTTATCGATCCGGTCGTACGTCTCAGCTCGGCTCATTCAGGACGACGTCTCAGCTCAATGGTGTTCCTTTGTAAGCAAAACTGACCCCCCCCCCCCCCCCACACACACACATGCCTTCATCCCTCCCCCCCCTCCAAGCAAAACTGCCCCCCCCCCCCCCGCCACACACACACACATGCCTTCTTCCTTCCTCCCTCTCTCACCTCCTCCATCCCCTCCCTTCCCCATCGCATAGTGCGAAGCAGTGGAGATTCCCAGTCCACATATTTACTGTACACAGATGCTCATCTATGACAGTTTCATGACAGGAAGCTGTAAAACAAACCAAGGGCGTGGGGTGGTAGAAATCTGCATATTCTATTTTCTTATGCTGAAAATCCTTTTTGTTTTCTCCAAAATGTTTGCAAAATTTCTGCCTGGTCGTGAAGAAGCTGTGAATATTGTTAGTCCATGTTGGCTTTGATCTTTAAGAAAGAAATCTATATCACTGACTCCATCGATAGATGTAGCATGACCAATCACAAGTCAGTCTCAGCAGCAATGATGACAAATTAACTTTTCTATTGTCATCAAAATCAAACAGAGAAATTATTATTCATTGCTCTAAAACCAGCCCTTTGTATTCTATGAATATAATATAATATAATATAATATAGTATAATATAGCATATCCTCTTTATTGTCTTCTTTAAGGAGGCTGCCTTGTTGCACCAAAATCTTTTTAAAGTGGCATATAATAAATAGAATTAAAGATCTATTACTTTTTAAGGATAAGTGAAATAATTGCAGCTATGACTTTCACCATTAGATGTCACTAAATTGAAACACTGCATCTTTAATATGTTGAATTTGTAAACCATTTATCCATTTTATTGTGGAATACTAATATTATGAACTCACCTTTATTTTTATATTTTTTTTATTTTAATATTTGTATTTGGGAAAAAGAAGAGGCATTTACAATATAAAGTTACATAAAGACATACAGTTTTTCTGACAAACATAGTCTGATACAATATATAAGCAAGTCAGTACAAAAAGAAAAAGAAAAGAAAAAAGAAGGAAAAAATAAATGAATAAATAAATGAGTCTTAAAAAAACGAACAATGATAGAATAAACTGAAATAAACATACATAAGTCAGCGATTTTAGCAATGAATAAATGATTATTTCTGCATAAAAATATATAAATAAATCTGGACCATGATGAATAATGAAGAAATGCACATGGACGTTGTCTCCATCAACTCTTTCCTTCTTCCACTCAACACACAAACAGACCTTTTACCAATAATGGTCATTATTCCTTTAAGGTCCATGTGAG
Organism: Chascanopsetta lugubris; assembly: GCA_016785325.1. Classification (NCBI taxonomy): domain Eukaryota; kingdom Metazoa; phylum Chordata; class Actinopteri; order Pleuronectiformes; family Bothidae; genus Chascanopsetta; species Chascanopsetta lugubris. The sequence continues at coordinate 99,532 of JAFBJT010112194.1, read as the reverse complement.
GCAGGTGGTCAGTGGGTGGACACTGGTCCCATGTCTTCACCAGAACGTCCAGAAACAATGACCTCACCAGCGGGTGCATCTCTGTCCACCTTAAGCTTGGAGGAGCTGCAACGTCACTGCAGGAGCGCAATCCTCCTGCAGCAGAACACCACTAGCAGATGTAATCACACGCACGTGCGCGCACACACTTGCGCACGCACACACACACGTGCACTCACACGCATGCACACATGCACACACCTTCATGCACACACATCTTGGAAAATGTCTCCCCCTTCATCATTCCTTCTTGTTTTGAAAATCTTTGGCACTGCTCTCTCTCTCTCTCTCTCTCTCTCTCTCTCTCTCTCTCTCTCTTTCTCTCTCTCTCCCTCCCCCCTCACCTCCCTCCCTCCCTCTTACCCCCTCCCACTCTGGTAGTTTTGTTGCGCTATAGGCATTATATCCACCAGTGTCCCCCTTCCCCCTCTGTGGATAATGCTGCGACAGAGCTTTTTTTTCTCTGTGTGTCACCCATTGCAGAAAAGAGAGAGGGTGAGAGAGAGAGAGAGAGAGAGAGAGAGAAAGAGTACAAAGAGAAAGAGAGAGACTGAATTTGATGACATGTCTGGATATGAAGCGTTTAACCTCTGACTGATCTCCACTGTCCTCCCGTCTCGCAGGGGGTCAATTGCACTCATTTTAACACATGTACAGTAACATGCAGTACATTACATGCACACGCACACACACACACACGCACACACACACGGATGTTAAATGCTCTGACACATGCATTCATATAAAAACAGCTAGAGTGAGAACGGAGCACAGAATGAGTCCTGCAGCACCGCTCACATATGCAGCAGATTACCGCAGAGTGATCGTCTGTTATGGACTGTGTGTGTGTGTGTGTGTGTGTGTGTGTGTGCGTGTGTGCGTGTGCGTGTGCGTGTGTGTGTGTGTGTGTGTGTGTGAGGATGGGAGGGAGGTGAGAAATGCAGTGGATCTCCTTCTACCTTACTACGCTGCTTCTAACACCCCAACCCTCTCCATGTTTCAGAGGCTGCTCTTACTGCAACAAAGCCTTATAGCCATTGTTTTGCATTTAAAGGTGTGGTGTGTAAGGTTTGGTGACATTTAGAGGTGAAGTTACATGTATCCATCACCTCACCCTCACTCTGCTGAACATGCAGGAGAACCTATGGGAAACTTCAGTTGATATTGAAACTAAAAATGTATTTAGTACATACACTCTGCGCGACTGTACAAACATGGCGGCTTAGAGAGGACCCGCTCCTCACGTAAATATATAACAAAGGTGCAGTGTGTACAATTTCAGTCATTTTTGTCACTTCAAAAAATATTACCAAACAATTAAATACTGACATTTTCATGAATTTATAATCAGCTAAATGTTTTTTCCCATTACCCTTAAATTAGCCTATTAATGTATATTTACATGAGGAATGGGTCCTCTCTACGGGAGCTGCCATGTTTTTACAGTCATAAAAGTGGACATACTAACCATTCTTTAAGTTTTAATGACAACTGAAGTCGACCATAGCTTCTCCTTCATGCTCAGAAAGGGTGAGGGTGAGGTGATAGATACAACATGCAACTTCACCACTAGATGTCACCAAATCCCACACACTGCACCATTTTATTAAGAGCGTGTGGGTCAGCAGGGTGCTGTAACAGGGAGTGAGTGAGAATAAGATATGATGAAGGGACATCACTCACAGTAACGGAGCTCCATGGCACAGTTATTGTTGTTGGCTTTGATCTACATGTTAGATGGAGATAACAACCATTTAGTGAGAGTGTCTCGGCAAAAGCTGACATGGCCCCATTGCCAGTCAGGAAAAGTGATGACATCGGCGGAAATCTGGAAATCATGAGTCATGGTTGGCTAGATTTTTAACGATAGAGACCAATGACACCAGCCTTGTTGGAGCTGAACCTTACTTGTATTTAAACTGATCCCATTAAAGGTGCGGCGTTTAAGATTTGGGTACATTTTTGTCACATAAAAATCATATTCTCCTGAATGTATGGCGCTCTTTTCACATTACCCTTAATGAGGAGTGAGAAGTGGGTCCTGTCAATGAGGACCACCATGTTTTTTTGACATAGACCAGAGCGGACATATCAAATATCGTCTCAGGTGATGGATATAACATGCAACTTCACCACTAGATGTCACTAAATCTTACACACTGCACCTTTAAGACCATATGTGACAGAAGTGTGTATATATACAGTACCTTTAAGACCAGGTGCAACATTTGTGTGCTCCTCCCGAGGGGCGACCTCCGGAGCAGACAGATGAAGCACAATAGGAAGTGGAAAGTGGAAGTTGCAGTTCATAGGGTGGCCACTCGGGGCTGACTCCAAAAGGGAGCAAATCCCCATAGACTCCCATGTTAAAATGATCAACTTCAGAAGTGAATGAAACATGTTTAAAGGCTGGTACAAACTACAGTTTTGGTTTCAATCAGTCACATGTGTTACCATGACAACTGTAGTCACTTATTTTTATTTTATTGACATTTGAAATTGCACATATTTGAGGGCGTGGCCTCTTGACTGACTGCTGGCCTAACCTGGCACATACCGCGGATGAGGTGACGGCACCATGAGCCGACCCACTGCTCTGTTTGTGTGTTTCACTTCTTCGCCCGTTTTTGAATGAACCGGCAAGTAGGAGGAGTTATGCTTCGGCAAGATGGCGACAAGGGACACGCCCACAATTTGCCTCAAAAGCACTCTGCAGAAACCAACGGGTCCATCTTTATATACAGTCTATGGCTCCTTCCCTTAGAGTCCGATCCTGGATGAGGTCTCAGTGAGTGAAGGTGTGAGGTGACTGTCCAGCGCTGAGCGAGCTGAGTGCGGTGGGTGTAGATTTCAGCAGACGAAGCTGTGCTATGAAAAATGAAATGCTCCACATGTGCTGTTCCCCAGTGGCGTCTCTCTCTCCAGTGCTGAACCAGCTAATGTGGGTCACTGGCACTGGATGTTAAGGACACTGGAATAGAAGCAGAGCTGGAGGTGAAGAAGAAGAAGTGCTGAATCAACCTCAATTTGAATTTGGGGATATGGGGGAGGGGGGACTCTGTGATACTGCTGCTTCAGTGCTGAAATAGTAGACAGGCAAGTTTGCTTTTTGGAAATGAAATGCAATATGAAATCAGCACTGTTATGGACTCAGGCCAAGTCACTGAGTGAGAGCCTTTGCAATGGCGACCTATG
>JAFBJT010112194.1:79012-81681 GCA_016785325.1 Chascanopsetta lugubris | reverse complement strand
TGGGGCCCCCCCAGACCCGCCCCCCACCCCCCCCTACGCCCCCCCCCCCTCCCGCCCAGTCACACTAAATACATTAAGTGAGCATGTCTGAAGGGGAAAGTGAATGATTCTAAGTATATATGTATAAACAGACTCTATATGCGACTGTGCAGGATCTGTAGGTGAGGGATGAAGCTTTGGGGCTAAAAGCTTTTTGGCTTCTGTTTCTTGTTCGACCAATCGCAGTGGAGCAGACCTCGGTTGCCTACTGTCAACAGAAGCGGCACACACAGACTGTCTGGAATGCATCAGCTGTTTCATTTCATAATTTCACCCGACACAAGAGCAGCTTGGTGAGTTCAGGGTGGAGAGACTTCTATGGAAAAAGACCAAAGACACGAGTCAGACCATAAACACTGTAGCTGTAGACGTGTGCATTCATCTGCTGTCTACACTGGAAGCCCCAAAATACTGAAACACTGCCCCCAGAGGTAATTGAGCGTAGTAAGTGCTGTGTGTTTATATGGTGCTTTACTGCTCTTGATGATCTCACGCACACAAATCACTTACTCTCATCCATGCTCAGTGCTCTCTCACTGGGAACACTGGGGTAATTTGGGAGTTAGTATTTTGCCCAGAGACACTTTGGCATGCAGACAGGAATCAAACCCCTGACCTTCTAGTTCCAGAACAACCACTCCCACCCCTGAGTCACAGCCATAGCTCTCACCATCAGCTGATTTGAGGCCGATTCAAAGCTCACTCCCTGTTCACAGTGAAAATGGAGCATGTCACCCCTGTGGTGGCTGTTTTTTTAAAGGTCCAGTGTGTAAAGTTTGGGTAAATATATTAACTTTTTTTTTTTGCAGAAATGGAGAATAAAATAATCATACTAATAGTTTTATGAATGTATCATCACGTAAATGTGTACACAACTGTGTTGTTTTCCTTACCCTACTGCGAGTCCTTTCTACTAACCTTACCCTCGCTATGGAAAAGTGCAGTGTGTAAGATCTGGTGACATCTGGAGGCGAGGTTGCATGTTGCATCCATTTTCAGAAGTGACAAAAATGACCAACATCTCACACACTGCACCTTTAAACAGCTAACCAGCTAATACTATGATACAAACTTGGAAGGCAAGGCTGACTTGAGAGGTAAGTAATTCACTCCAGCATACAACTTCCCCATTAGATGTCTCCTCGGTCCTACACACCGCACCTTTAACATGCGTCACTCGCCGACACCGCACATCTACGACCGGCAGGCGACACTTTACAAACACTCGGGCGTTAACGTGCAGGACCTCACCGCTTGAGATGAGCCATTAGGTAGCGCAGCGTCTCGTAGTGGGCGGGCGGCAGCTGCAGCAGCCCCTCGTGGACGGCCTCCAGCCTGGAGTCAGCGTTCGGAATCTCTGCATCACATTAGCAAACCGTCAGAATCACAGTGGGAGCGGAGGAGCGGCGGTGCGACGTGACGGCGCGAAGGCGCCGAGGGCGGCGGGGAGCGGCTCTTACTGGCAGCTTGGATGAACTTGGAGTACAAGTCGAAGGTGATGACTGGAATGGGCAGGTCTCGCAGGTAGAGCTTCAGAGCACCGGCAATGATGTTGATGTCGGCATAGGCACCGGCACTGATGTCCACCTTCTCACCGTCTGTGGATGAGAAGTGAATGCGTCGTCACACAACAACAACAACAACAACAACAACAACAACAAACAGCTCTTTCTCCTCAAGCTCCTCATTCGAAGAGCCCGAGAGCTAAAAACCTCAGAGGCCCAGATCCCAGGGCGAAGGGCTGCGCCGTCTACAAACCTCGGTCGAAGGAGAGCCGCACGTCCTCGATGTGTTCGGAGAAGCCCGACACTCGGTACAGACCCTCTGACTTCATACCTGCGGGGAGATGAGCGGAGGAGAGGAAGCATCGCGTCAGTGTCGCTCACAGTGTTTGTTCTCTGTGCTCTGCGCTTCCTGCTGATTGCGTCACATCTGAATGTTTAGCCCCCGGTGCACGGGGGGTTATGTTCTAACCCTCTGTTTCACGCTTTCTTTCTTTGTGAGTGAGATTATATAAAAAATACGTGAGGGATTACCACAAACATCGCTAAGGGGATATGGTGTTTGCTGGGAAAGTGCACTTTAAAGGTCCTGTGTGTAAAGTTAGTTCCACCTCTTATTGGCAGATATTACATTTTTGGTAAATGGACTAATGCATAACGCACTCATTGTTGTTTTCCTTACATGAAAATGAGCCTTATATTGACATAAGGAGCTGGTCTCCATGTTGCTTACAGGGGCCCAGGATGGACAAACTAAACCTTTTGAGTTTTAGCGTTAACCGAACGCTGCTGTAGGATCTGCTATAGGAGGGGAATTCCGCTGCAACAGGCAACTTCAACCACTTGATGTCACCGAATCCTATATATTGAAAAAATGCACAGTTTTGAGCAAATCCCAGAGATTTTTTTTCCCTTTTTTGTGAGAATGTGACTTTTTTTGGGTCGGTGTGAGAAAAACCAGGCCCATGCAGGGAGAGAGTGAGGCATCGGCAGAGTGATGCACTCCACTACTCGACTGATCACTCACAAATCAAACTCTCTGCTCCACTTCCCTCTCTCTGACGCAAAGACATGTGATCGTTGGCACCGCACCTCTCAGCTCTATCTCCTGAATACACATGTCCACCA
>JAFBJT010112194.1:46512-76512 GCA_016785325.1 Chascanopsetta lugubris | reverse complement strand
ATCGCTCTCTAATTGTGTGTCCCACAGTGTCCTATGCACTTGGTCCGAGGCAGGACGAAGCAAAACAAAACCAAAAAAAAAAAGCTTAATAATCGATGCTAATCAATGTGCTCTGCTGTTAATGGATCGTCCCTCTCGGTGCATACGGGTGTCAGCTGCATGTGTTCGCATCAAAACAGAGTGCGGTCGATGACGACGAAGCAGGCAAACGCACATGAGGACCTCGAGTGCGTCGGTGGAGAGGATTTGATCAACGCAAGCCAACGACACAGCGATGTGAGAGAATGTGAACCGGCTGCCGGCTGAGATTGCGAAAAAGTGCCTCACCTTGAAGTTGTGGATCTTCTCATAGGAGCACTGCTTCTCCGCCGTGTCTCTCAGGGCGGTGCGTCGCACCAGAGGCGAGGAGATCTGTGGACAGGAGGCCAGCAGTTTAATAGGCTTCCACAGCAGGTTTCCCTTACTCCCCAGTTTGACTCCCAGGGCCAACGCCAGCAGCTCCTGGTGCTTCCTCTCGTGCCGCTTCCCCTTGTGAGCCATCAGATCCCCCCCTAGACCTCCTCGGTTCTCCTCCATGGTCTCCAGCTCGGGCTCCCGCGGACTCTGGCTCTCCTCTGGGGGTGGGGGATGCAGGGGGGAGGCGTGGGCGCGGTGCGGCGGGCGCTGCCGACAACAGCCCAGAGCGGCGGAGGCCACGGCGAGCTAGGCTCCTCTCCCCTCTGACCCAGGAGGGCGACTGATGACAGCCAGCCGAGGGTCGACTCTGCGACTGGTGCAGGCGGGAGCGAGACGAGCAGGGGGAACGGGACCGGTGCAGTGGGCGGCCAGAGGGCAGGAGTGTGCCTCTAACAATGGGCCTCTTGGAGAGAGAGAGAGAGAGAGAGAGAGAGAGAGCAGGGTCCCTGATGAGGAGGGGCCAGGGGCTTTGGAGCGCGGGCGGTCGGGTGCTGTCAGGACCACTTCACACAGCTCAGCGGCTCTGTAAAGCAGGATCAATAGTGCCGACGCCCCCTTTATGGCACAGAGCACACTCCCATTAGTGCACTGCCTCCCGGACACACTCCTCTCCCCTGCGCCGGGTTGATAATGCTCTGCCCATCGGACCCACTGTAGGGGGGGGGGGGGGGGCCACTGGGGGGGGGGGGGGGGGGGGGGGGGGGGGGTCTCTCTCTAGCTCTAGCCGGCCGCATGCCGGAATTCCCGGGAGTGGATCTTCCAGACGCTCAGGACTGCAGCCTCCTCACGCCACTCACGGCCGTCCGTCCGTCCGTCTCTCTGAGCACCAGACCATAAACTGGGATTGGGGAGCGGATTACTGCCATAATCCCCCCCCACACACACACACACGGGGGAATAATCCCGCAGTGCCCAAATCCAGGCAAAATCCCACTGGAAGCTCATTTACAGGTCTGCGGCCGTGTAGTAACTGTGCCGGCGGGGGGCTGTTGCTACGTACATGCAGAATTTGTCTGAATTAGCTTCTTCGTCTTGTAAACTGCAACATAAGGTTCAGGGCTTTTCTTAATTCATTACAAAGCTTTGAACACACGGCTCACGGACAGCTGACACGCCACACACATCGTGTGGCCGGCTGTGGTTTGGGGGATTGAGTGATCCTCCGAGAAAAACGAGGGGTTGTTGGTTCCATTGCCCTTTGCCATTCCTCAAGATGGAGTGTGGCAATACTCTGAAGCCCCAACCTCTATTGTAAATGTTTTAGCTGCACTATATGGACACTGTGTGGATGTACAACTCTAATGTAAAGAGGTTTGAGTGGTCGACAAGAGGTGTCATACTTATTATTGGTCAGAGGCCACATACGGTCCAGACTGATCCAAAGTGGGCGGGACCAGAAAGATCAAAGCATAATCACCTATGAACAACAACAACTCCAAATGTTTCATGGAAAAAAAGTATAAGTGCATTATGAAAATCTTCGCATTTCGTGGGCTTGTGGGCTCCCCCTAGTGTCCTGGCCTAGTAAATGCAGGTCAATAGAGAAACGTCGCCACATCTTCTCTGTAGTTTTTACACTTTGTGGGCCGGATTGGACCCTCAGACGGGCCGATTCTGGCCCGCAGGCCTTATGTTTGACGCCTCTACTCTCAATCAATACACATTTTCATCATGCAACAAGTGAAACCGCTTGAAGGAAACGGGGATAATTAAAAAAAAAACACAAAGTTGAGGGGTTTTATCTGACTGGTCAGGCAGCAAGCGCTGGATTTGAGGAGATTTGAGCCGCAGAGTGTGGAGGCGCAGAGCGAGAGACCTGGAGGGCACGGCCACAAAGCCCGGATCAAATGAGAGGATCGGCAGCTCACTGACACACAAGCAGTGATAAAACACTGCCAGCAGCCTTTTGTGTGTCCAGCAGCCCCCTCTGTTCGCGTCCGCCGTCCGAGGCCGGCGGTAAAAAAAAAAGCAACAAAAACGGCTGATGTCCCAGAGTGACGGGACAGGTGAGGATGTTTGTCATTGTGCTGGACATTCTTTGAAAAGACCAACACATACCAAAGGCACACAACTCCCTCGCCACTGAGGAGACGGTCCGAGGGGACGGATGAGGAATAGACCCCTCGGAGATATTTTAGACTCGGGAGGGAGGGAGACGAGCGAGGGAGGGAGGGAGGGAGGGAAGGAGACGAGTGAGGGAGGGAGGGAGGGAGGGAGGGAGGCCGCTGTGGGCTTTGTCCACGGGCAGATGGCTTCTTGTCTCTTAAAGAAGACGGGGGAAGAAAGGACACAAAAGGTGGTCGCACAACAAGCCCTGCTTTCTCTTCACTGACTCTTTTATTGGCCCCGGGGCTTTGTGAGCGCACAGCTGAGCGGGCGCCGTCGTCGGCCAGCGCCGCGGAATCACGGGAAAAGCCCGACACAGTGGACACTGACACGGGGACACGACGACAACTGCGCCACACCCCAAACAATCAGCCCTCACAGCATCTCGGACAAACGGGAAAAATGGACGCGGCGCGAAGGGTACGACGCTCACAGTTACATCCATTATTCACAATCACCGAGGAAACCGCCCGCGGTGGAACAGGACGCCGGGAAACGAATAACCGGCAATTTGGAGTGTCAGGAAAATGCAGAGTTGCATTTTCGTAGCCCGAAACCCTGGTGGAGAGAGCGGGTCATTATCGCAACAATCGGCAGGGCGATTACTTTTCAGGGGGGCAGGCCGGTAAACCGGTCGGTCCCGAACGACACCGCCATTCACATTGAGATTCAGCCGGCGTCGGGAGGAGCGCTGGTTGTTTTGGCCTCGGCCCAAAACCCGGGAGGTCGATGCGCAGGTCGCGTCAAGTCCTCCCTCTCACCTCACGGGAGGATTTTAATTACAGAAGAATGTGCAGCCGTGGCGATGCGGGGGCATCGACCCGACGCCGAGTAAATATGTACGGGGATGGCGGCGATACAGTGCAGCCAGTGTGGCAGTAATGGCTGCGGGCGCGACTGTGTAAACGTGTAAACACGCAGTTCAAACAGCAGAGTGGAGCCGTCAAGGTCCAGTCTCTTCACACAGACACAGGAAAACTGTTTTTTCTTTCCCCTCCTCTCGCTCCTTTCATGCGTGACTGACAGCTGGTTTCAGACGCTGGTCCGAGCGAGTCGGCCGCCACCGTGACTCAGATCCTCATGTGCAGGGATGTGGCCGCGAGGAGGAGGGGGGGGAGGGGAGGGGGGGCGGCCCTTCGCCGAGACGAGTCGCCAGTCTGACATTTAGAGGGAAACAGATTAAGTGGAGTCTGTAGAAGCCTCATCGTGAGCTCTGCCGGCGTCGGTGTCAGCGTGTTTGTTTGTTTGTTTGTTTGTTTGCAGGATTGTGCAAAAGAACACTACCGGACCAGTAACCACAGGACTGGATGGAGGGATGTGGTGTGGGACGTGGAACCCTGAAATTGAGTGTGGGTTTGGATCAGGGGGTTTGATTCAAGAATTTGTTTCTTCGCCCCCCAAAAAAATCAGATATATTCAGGGAAGTAGACATTTTCAGTTGGATCACTACAGCGCTTAGATACTCGTACGCCCCAATTTCAGAGTTTCAGAGTGAAACCATCACATAATGACCTACGAACAATAATGTTTCAAAATGGTTTCCCTTTGTTTCAGTGCAAAAAAAGCAGCGAATGTCTTTTCTGTCATTTTTACACTTTGCAAAGTGCCCCTTATTATTCTAGTCTGTAATACCAAGGGTGATACAGGCAGACACTGTCAATCAGAATTGAAAAGTTCAAACTCCATTATTGTGAACTCAGCCACTTCAGCCGTCTCTCTGTAGATCTGAATGATTCAGTGTGAATCAGCATCAACACAGCCACTATATTTAGACATGTTTGAAAGGGTTTGGAATCGGGGTCGACCAGTCATGTCTGTGGCCGGTTTTCAGAGCCGATGCTCGTCACGATGCCAATTATCTAAGTCAGCGTTTTATTCCAACCATCACAGATGAGGTTAATTAACAAAGAAGCGCAACCGTGTCTTTGCCCTTCATTTTATGTCCCATCAAGAACACTATCTTTTTTTTTTATCTATGATCTATTTCATCTTTTACTGTGTATCTTCAAAGCCGGCTCCAGCCATTTTGGAGCCCAAAGCGAGACTATGGTTTGGCAGCCCACTTCAATAGCTGTATGACAGACCTTAAAGGTCTGTACATGTTAATATATAATGTGAAATAATATGTGTATATAAAGAAAAAAATTCAATGAAATAACATTCATTGAAATAAAACCAGAGTTGCTACATTCATTTGGAAAGTCCTGACAGAAAGTCCTCAGAGCTCAAGGTAAAGGCAGCAGATGGGGATGTAATCTTTTAATATTCCAGATTCTATTTTCTATTTTTAATTATATATCCTCCAGCAGGTGTGCAGCAACTCTGTATATCTTTTATATCTTTAGTGACATAAAACTCTATGTAAAATGATATGTATTGATCTCATATTCACATTTGTAGTTTTGCTTGTTTTGATACTTTCAAATATCTGTTAATGGCCTCATTTAGCTTCTCATAATGAATGTGGGTACCTGCACTAAGAACACACCAGTTAACCTATGGTTGGTATCTATCAAAGTCAGGATGTAGAGTGAATGTGTCTGAATAGCGCTGCAGCCATTGTTTGCCCTCAATGACTGCAACTCCCACTATTGTGAGGCAGAGAAACTCAATGAGACCTGCTTTAAAGGAAACCGCCGGGTGAAAGAATCTAAGAGGCAAAGACCTTTGACACTGTTGAATAAAACACTGCAGGTGGAGTCTCTGAGGGAAGCAGCTCTTCCTGCAGCAGCAGCAGCAGCAGCAGCAGCAGCAGCAGCAGCAGCAGCAGCAGCAGCAGCAGCAGCAGCAGCAGCAGCAGCAGCAGCAGCAGCAGCAGCAGCAAAAAAAAAAAACCCACAGAGAGTGGTGCATTAATGGCTCATGTCTCCGGTTACACAGGTCAAAGTGAAGACTAATGATATTAATACTGCTGCTGACGCCTCTGTCCGGTGTCCGTCAATCACCATCTGTCCCACTGACCAACCACAGGCTGTTACTTTGAAGACAGCGAATCACCCGGAGCTTTAAGTCTGGTCACGGAGGCCACGGAACGTGTGTCACAGGAGCAGCCGGCGAGGTAAAGAAATGTCAGTGTCGGAGCTCTGCACACTGACGCCGAGCGCCACCGCCAGGAGGAGACTAGTGAAGATCGCCACCTAGTGGAGGAATGCTTCACATCGTTCCCTGTGACGTTTCCTCGTTCCTCCTCACTGAATCATTCACAGGCTCTAACGCGACAACAGCTGAGAACAATGTGCAGCGTGTCTCACCTCAGACCGGCGTGTGTGTGTGTGTGTGTGTGTGTGTGTGTGTGTGTGTGTGTGTGTGTGTGTGTGTGTGTGTGTGTGTGTGTGTGTGTGTGTGTGTGTGTGTGCGTGATACTGGGCACGGTGGGCGGAGGAGAGTCCCAGTCCCCTCGGTCATCATTACCTTTCAGAGGAGGCAGTGAAGCGTGGCGGCGGTGAACACACCCAGAGGGCCTCAGCGATAATGTACGTCTCACTCTCAGGACAAAGTGTCCTCTCACAATCACTCTGGTCCCAGCGCCGGTGGATTAGAAATGATCAGCGGTGAGGGATTCGATCAGAATCGCCGTGTTACAGTGTCTGCAGAGGCCGGAGGGACCATCTGTGCTCGCGCTGAGATAATAAGACACCTGAAGAGCTACTCCTGCTACTATTTCAGCTGGAGATAGGATTACGCAAGTCACCCGTTTGCGAGAGGGCGCGGGTATAGTTGATTGGAGGAGCATGAGGTTGTGGGTTCGATTCCAAACCTCTCCGGTCACCCTCAGATAAACAGCGACTGTTTCGACTCAATATTCTATGATTTACATTTGTCTACATTTTCCTGGTTCGATATCAGCAGCTGAAAAGTTGCACTTTGAATCCCCCCCCCCATTTGTGGCACAGGGGTGAGAGGAGCTGTCCTGTGACCAGAGGGTCATGGGTTTGATTCCCGCCTACCCCCTTACTCCATATGCCGAAGTGTCCTTGGGAAAGACACTGAACCGCACATACTGAACCCCCACACCATGTACTCATAGATACAAAAAGAAAACTCAAATGCAAAGGACCAGTAAAAACATTAAAGGTGCAGTGTGTAAGATTTGGTGACATCTAGAGGTGAAGTTGCATGTTGTATCCATCACCTCGCCCTCACCCTTCTGAACATGCAGGAGAACCTATAGACTTCAGTTGTCATTCAAACTCAAAAGATGTTTAGTATGTCCACTCTGAGCTCCTGCAGAAACATGGCGGCCCCTGTAGAGAGGATCCACTCCTCATGTAAACATACATTAATGGCCTCATTTTAGGGTAATAGAAAAAAATGAAACATTTACGTAATTATAAATTCATGAAAATGTCAGTGTCCAATAGTTTTGTAATACTTTTGTGGAAGTGACAAAAATGACCAAAAAAACCGTACACACCGCACCTTTAAGATGCCGTACATATTGCATAGACGTGATGAAACCCACCCTCTCGTCCCTCTGGAAGGTGACCCTGCGCGGCTCCGTGCGCCCGCGGCTCAGCCTGTGCACCATCTTGTCCTTGAGCAGCGACGTGTACCCCAGGTGCTCGTAGATGGGGTTGGTGGTCATTTTGGCGATGTACTCCGCCGCCTTGGTCTCGATGTAGAGCGTGATGAGGGCGTCCGTCACCAGGTCGTGGACGGACTCGAACCTCTTCTCGCCGACAAAGTGCTTCCCGTCGTAGAACAGCCGGTAGTTGAGGGTTTGGGGCCCGAACCTGCCGGGCGGAGACGTACATTAGCAGGGACGACGACGACGACGGTGATGATGATGATGATGATGATGATGGTGCTTTAATCCCATGGAGGCGGCGGAGATGATTAGAGGTGGAGGTGAACGAGCGGAGACGGAGCGAGCGGCGGGCGCCCTTTAAGGAGCTCTGTGTGCGGCATGCTGATGTGTGGTGTTGTACCTCAGGGCCAAGGTGTGCGTCCCTGGCTGTCGCTGGCTCTCCCTGATGAGGTAAGCGCCCTCCACTCCCACCAGCAGCTCATCTGCAAACTCCCGAGAGATCATGCCATGAAATCTGCACACAAGAAGAGATACAGAGAGGGTGGTGAACTTATTCTCTCTCACACACACATACACACACACACACACACACACACACACACACACACACAGACACAGACACAGAGTTTGTCATGTTAAAGGTGCCGTGTCACTTCTTTAGGTAGAAAAAATATCACAACACGATTAAAAATGAAAACTTTTTCATAATCACCTAAATGTGTTTTTGTTCCCATTTCCCTTAAAAGGTGCAGTGTGTAAGATTTCTGTCACTTAAAAAAAAATGTTATAAAACAATGATATACTGACACGAATTTATAATCACACAAATGTTTTTTTGTTTTTTTTCCCGTGACCCTGGTCAGGTGATGGATACTAGATGTCACCAAATCGTACACACTGCACCTTTAAACTCAGTATCCTACTCTGTGTATCTTGGGACATATAAAGCACACACCCACCCATGTAAACTTACACTGGGCCAAATCCCTCACTTCCTCAGCCTGAAGTAAAAAAAACATGTTAGAGACGTAACGACAGCGATAAAGTGAGTACTTACTCTCTGCCGTAGTATTTGGGTCTGGTCTCCATCTGCAAACCAGAAGAACAAGAAGAGGAAGAAGAAATATTGGCAGCAGCTCAGTGATATGAAAGCTCAATTAAACCTCTTCACAAAACTGTTATTACAGAGCGTCGCTATAAAGACAGAGGAGAGATGGATTGCAGCTATGCAACCACCCACCCCCTCCCATCTCCCCCCCCACTCACCATACCCCCACCCCTCCCCCGTCCCCCACCCTCCAACCCTTCCTCCCTATGTCTATTTGTAGCTCCCAAACCATGAGGGCGAATCAAAGAGAGTGCAGATGAATGAGAGGCGGTGAGAGAGAGCTCAGTGATGGATGGCCAGCTGCAAAGCATTCACACACACGGTGTGTGTCAGTGTGTCACGGGGCGAGTGCACTCGCACTCTGTGCTGCAAATCTGTCACAACATGTGGCCAACAAACATATCGCCGGTGCGACACAATGTAAAACAACGTCAAACGGCATTGAGAATATTGGATTATAAAACAATTTCACCATCTAACAACCCCCCGGCCCTGCTGGTCAAAGACAGGAAGTGCAGCAGCAGATGACCTGGGTATAAGAGTCTCTCACAGTTAATTGTGTCAAGGTTTTTTTTTTTTCTTCTTTTTTTCTTCCGATGGAAACACTTGAGACATAAGTCGAACATGATTTTGGAGTTTGAATGAACGAGACGCTGATCTGGCGGAGCCAGCCGCCCACTTTCACTCTGCCCATCAGAGCGTGGCGGCGCTCACAATGGGATGAGACATGCATCACTTCTGCTCCACCATTCCACGGCAGAGCCACGGAGGGAGGGACCCGGTAACAGTCACTGGAGTTTAGGGAATTAAGTCTAATCTGTCTGCTCAGTGTGTCCTCACTCAATGTCTTCATGGGGCAATGTTTGGGATTTGGTGGCATCTAGTGGTGGATTTACATGTCGCACCCTTCATTTCACTCATTCCTTTCCAAAGCGCTGGCCTTTAATTCTCATTAAAACGAAGAAAAAAAAACAGTGTTCAGTTTGTCCATTCAGGGCTGTTATTAGTAACTCCAAAAGAATGTACTAGATTACTTTTCGTTTTATTGCCGATTTAACACTTTTTTTTCCTCTTTATGTGCAGAATATTTTTTTACATCCTTATCTGATTATGTCTTTGAAGTGTAAAGATGCATATCTGCAGAATGAGGCCTTTCATTTTAAACTCCTCTTTATGAGGAGAACATGAAAAACTTGATATTAATGAGACTTTTGTTGAATTGACATTCGGGAAAACACATTCCGACAGTTAGCGCACTGTTTTCATGAACTCGCTCCGGCGACTGACCTCATTATTCCACTTGATTATAGTGGAAAGACATTAGAACTGCAGAGTCTTTGATCAGCACAAAAACATCACAAATGTCCTCCTTTTAACTCCAGCCAAAAAAAAAAAAAGTGACCTCCAAGTCTTTTAGATGAAATTGTGCTCATCCTCAAAGAAAGACCCTGATTGATAAAACTCTCTTTGACGACCCTCCTTTACCCTGAAGATATAAAAAAAACATGGAGAAAGTGCTGAATCTGTCCCCCCCTCCCCCCTCCCCCCCTTCCCCCATGTCTCTCCAAACAAACAGAGCAGAGTGTAAACTGTGCCGCAGTGCCTCCACTTCCTAACTCCAGTGTACGACTGGATGTAAACAATAGTTCCTGAGGTGCGGGAGTTGCAGTCACTCCCTGTCAGGTTCCTGAGCTCTGGCTTCCAGCCGCCCGCCTCCATCGTTTCCTGGTGAATGTTTTCCAGGCCGCGACCTGAGAGCCAGAACTTGGTCCTGCGCTCTGGTCCAAAGTGTTTTTGAAAAGGCAAAAAGGCTGAGAAACCTTTGTCCTTTCGAAGGGCGAAACAAATGAGTCCCGCAGGTGCTGAAGGAGCCGCTGGTTAAAGATTCATCGCCGCATGAGGTTTGTGTGTTTGCGTTTGAAACGGTTCACAGCCTCGGAGCGGCCCATCCATCAGACGGACCAACGGAGCTGATCAATGACTCCGAGCTGATCAGAACACATGTGGCGACAGATGCAGATCTGGGACAGAGGTCCATTGTGTGAGGATTTGTAAATCGCACTGACCTCCTGAGGACACGTGATCCTCTTTGGTCTCGGGGCTTCCTGCTGGAGCTGGTACACTGGTAAAGACACACACACACACACACACACACACACACACACACACACGTGTTATTTAAGGCCATTTCCCCCAGTGCAAGTTTGTAATTACACACATCACGACCTGCACACACACACACACACACACACTGGGAGATGAAGGAGGCTGAACACCAGCAGCTTTAATCCGGCTGCTGACTGCAGCCGTTTCAAGTCCAAACGCAGCCATTAGCTGGGATGTGTGAGAGCGAGCAGCGTGTGCTTTACATAACAGGAGCGCTACAGTACCTCTGTAATCCCTCTGTGTTCATTTAGACCTGCTTTTCACTCCAAAACAAAAAGGTGCAAACACGCCGCACAGAGCCCAGCGCCCAGCGCAGGAATGCATTTGTTTACAGCGACACCGGTGGCAGAGAAGTGACTTGCAGCCCGAATTCAGTTGGGTGTGAGCAGAAATAAGAAAATTACAACAAAGACAGCTGGTAGCCGGCTGTCAGCACTCTTCTCTGTCCACACACACACACACACACACACACACACACACACACACACACACACACACCCCCAAACCACCACATCCGACCTCCCACTCTCTGAGGCCGAGGCTTAGCCCATAAGTGGCGCAGAGAGCTGGCGCGCTGGGCGTCGCCCCCCTGGAGAACAGAGGTGGACGTGGTGGTTTAGTGTTGGTGACTCAGTGACTGAGCCGTTCCACACTGGCAGCCTCTTCATCCTGGTAGAGTGCAGATCAGTCTCCAATGACTTCTGTTCAGAACGTTTTCTATGAAGTGTCCGTTACATTCATCAAACATGATATTCAGTTTTCTTCGAAATAATCAAACACGCGCTTGAATTCTGTTTCATTGAAGAGGGCGCGTCCAAATGATTGGCACACAAATTGGTGACACAACAGTTACTTCCTGTAACTCCCTGGTTACTGTTTTTTTTTAAGTAAACACTGCTCCCTGGCATCAAATGGGGAGAAAAGATGAAGCCGAGCGAAAGGTTTTAACCTCACTTTAGTTCAGGGCACCTCTGTGGGGCCGGTTGTGGGCCGCAGGCCGTACGTTTGAGAACCCTGCTTCACGGTAACAGCGAGGTCAGTGAGTAAACAGAGAGACGAAGGTTCAGCGGCCGTCAGAGCGACGCCCACACACACCTCGGCATCCTATCAGATTCTTTACAATCGTCGATTATAAAAAACCAAAAAATCCGAAAGGACGCTGATGGCGAGTAAAGTCAGAACGTGAGCGTGAGGAGTGGACGTCCGCCTGAGATCCCGAAACACGTCACAGCAGGAAAGCCGATGGTCGCGTGGACTTTCTCTCGCTGTCACATTTCAAAACCAGATTCTAACGGTTCCACCGGCTTTACTGGTGCTGTGTGTCCCCCCTGTGTCCCCCTGCGTCCCCCTTGTGTCCTCGGTGCGTCCGCTGTGAGACGCGGATGACGACTGACAACAGTGTCCTTTTCACCAGCCAACGACCTGCACCAGCGTGAAGAACGCACAGCGTGAGCTCCGAGTCTCGCGCTCGGATTCCACAGGCAGAGGGGGGAGGAAGGAAGGACTCCCGACTGTGGAAAATGTCCCGATTCCTGACATTTTCGCATTTCCCCGAAGCCTGACTCGAACTAAACAGACGTGATGTGGACACGCTCCCTTCCTGTGACACGGCTAGCTCTAAAAATAGCCCGGCGGAGGAGTCGGGAGAAGACGGGGCCACTTCAGAAAAAGAAACAAAAAATCACACAAATGAGACATTTAACTGCAGACGCTTTAAACACAGCGTTGCGGCTCCGAGGACCGACAGCGCTTCACCCAAATGCAATTGTGAAGAGTTTTCCACCCACGTGGCGAGAACACAGTGTAATGAGGTGGGTGGGTGTAGTGAGGACCCCATTTCTGCTCAGCCGCTTTGCAGCCAAGGAAATCTGGTTTTGCAGTCTGATGCTAACCTATTTTACTCAGCGCACAGGGACTTTACCTTTCTGCATTCTGTAAATGTGCTGTGTGGGGGCGGGGGTATGTGTGTATGTGTGTGTGTGTGTGTGTGTGTGTGTGTGTGTGTGCGTGTGTGTGTAGCTGTTTGGATCAGGCAGTGTGTCTAATTGTACCATGCACACAAAACAACCCCCAATTCATCCCGGTATAGAAACATGTCTCTGCTTCTTATTTATAGACGTAAACAAATTGTTATTTGCAGACACAGACACAGACACAGACACACACACACACACACCAGAGGCCAACTCCAGGTTAAAGCATTAATAATGAGCAGATCGAATGAATGAATAACTCACAGTAGGACTTCCATATGGGCGGCTGATAATCCTCAGGGTCTGGAAAACATCAAGAGAGAGAAGGTTTGTGTGAGAGTTCACTTCCATTCACTCTTACATCTCAAAACACTTCATTACGCTGAGCCGCGTCTTTAAAGGTGGAGACTGTAAACAGCAGGAGTGAAATCTAACGATGAAACATCACGTTGCAGCTGAACACCCTTGGACTCTTCCCCTGGTGGCCTTCAACCATCATTACAACTCCAGCTTCATTTGTCCATTGTGAGCTACAGTACAAACATGGCAGACTCTGCGGAGAGGACCCACTGCTGACGTCAAATGTAAATACAAAGGGCAAAACAATTCATATTATTCAGTTGATTAGAGAGGTGTGAAGACATTGGTCATTCATTCACGTATGAGCTCTAAGGACAGGCAAAGCAAAACTGGCATCATCTGTCTGCTATAGCTTTTCATTTGTTTGCACTGATTCTGTTATGAGTATTTATTATGACTTTCTGGGTCATCAATCTCTCTCTCTATCTCTCTCTCTATCCATCCATCCATCCATCCATCCATCCATCCATCCATCCATGCCAACAAGTAGCAGTGAGGCGATAATGATTGAGCATTTTGACAGAGGACAAGCAATAACAACAATTTGACAAAAACACACAAACTGCACCTTTAAAATGCTAGGGAGTCCAAACAGTTTCCACACTCAACCACAACTATAGCTGTGGAATGCTGTTTATATAAAAGAAGAAACGGCGTGAGCTGTAGAAATGTGTTACAGAGCAAAGTGCACTTACTGTGCGACGCTGTCAAACACCACCAGTGAATCATTTACTCAACTATTTATTCTGATGACTCATTAAACCCAGTTGTTGCAGCTGCGCAAAGAAAAAAAGACACAAAGACGTGTAAAGACAAAGGAACTTGGTGGTGTTGCAATGCATGATGGGAGTTCCACCGGTGGGATGGCTGAGGACTCACCTGATCATTACAACTCAACCTGAAATCTATGTCATGAACTGACAGCTGCTGTCTAATGGACTGTGCCCTGCTCGCGCGCGCGCTCTCTCTCTCTCTCTCTCTCTCTCTCTCCCTCCCTCCCTCCCTCCCCCCCATCATCTCCATTCCCACCCCTGCTCCCACAGGACAGACTGGGAGCTCTTCACAGAGCTCATGTCGCTGCTCATGTCTCTCTGTTGTAATGATGCATGTGTTTTCATGCTGCTGCTGCTGTTGTTGCCGCCGCCGCCACCGCCGCTTCTTCACCTGCACCACGGACCACGTCTCCGATCGCCGCCTCAAGGACGATCGATGCAGGTGTGCGCTCGATTCGCGCGTCTGCACGCACCTGATCTGTACAGTATATCACCCACTCGCCTGAGCGCACAAACGTCCGTAGAATACAAATCCAACAATCACAATTAGGGGAAGTAAACACAATTTACATCTCGGGGTACGACGCCTCCTGTGGGGAGTTGCAGCGGCTGATTTATGATTATGTTCCTGGAATGCGTGATGGAGTGTGTTACAGTGTATGAGCACAAACAGAGGGAGGAGAGGTGAGAAGGTAAATGTTCTGTGGCTGCAGCGTAATTTACTCCACCACCTCCGCGCTGGAGTAATGACTTGCAATAAAATGCGGCGCTAAATGAGCGCAGACTGTGTCGGGATTTGCTGCTGCACTGCGCCGACGCTGATGTCATAAAACACCGATGACACCGAGGGTCAAACCCGTGTTTACTCACAAAATCGTCGCGGCGCTGGGGCCGGATCTTTTTCATGGGCCGTGTAAACAAGACATGTATTCTCCACAGCGGCGGTTTGATCGCCCCCTGCTGACTGAGTGACAGTCATTGACTCCTCCTCCTTTGAGTCGAGTTTTGGACAATTTCGAGCGAGTTTGATTTCAGGCACATTCTTTTCTAAATGAAGGTGAACAGGCTGTGCGAAGTTGAGCTGAACTTCTACCAGCCTGTGGTCTGACAGACTGAACTGGCAGTGGCTCCTGGATCCCGGTGGTGAATGTTGATTGGATCCAGAGATGAAGACGAACGTGCAGATCAACATTAACGCCGCGTGAATTACTGCTGCCTGTTTCCATGCGACTGTCCTTGAGGTTTTAACGTTTGCGGCCGTGGAGATAAAACCTGATTTCATTTCATTTGTAGTCAGAACGGCCACCAGCTCCTCTGGCCTCCACATAACGCTGGCTGCACGTCACCTCACTGCCACCGGTGTCGCCATAAACAACCAGGTACGAGAAGCTCCTCGGTGCTCCTTTCATTTTTCACTTGCTATTTGCCTGAAAATGACGATGTTTAAACCTGGGATGTCTGAATTCCGTTTGTAGGAAGTGACATCAACAGAAATGGCCCTTTTCCCCAGATTAAAAAAAAAAAAAACCTCCGTGTGAGTTGACCAAGGTTTCAGGATGCAGCAGGATTTGTTTTTTTTTTTAGAAAAGGAGCCATGTGTTGATCATTATTTTTGTTTTCCATGCTGCCGTTTCCAAGGTCAAGAATAAAGCCCGAGGAAACAAGGCTCTCCCTCATTATAATAAAAGTAGTTAACACAGACGGGAAAGCGGCAGAGTCACTGCAGGTCTTGGCCCATTTACACTATTGTGTATTTAAAAGTTAGCGCATGTGCTGCACGCTCACTGTGCCGACATCATAATCCACAGGCAGCCCCACGTAGGCCCGGAGGCGCCTGAGGCCAGATGCGGAAAATAGCTGCTCTGATAATTAATGATTCCTCACAGACCTGAAACCTGATGATCTGTCTTTTATCAAAGTCCCTTCAAACGCCGCGGACGGATTCTGCCGAGTGCGCGCGCCATGAATCATGCGTATCCAGAGGAAACACGTTGTTCATCTGGAGCATTCCTCTGCTTGGCGGCACAGTGGCACCGCGCCCCCGCGGCCATAAAAACACACCTGAGCGCCGAGAGGGGATCGTTTCGCGCAAAAACTAGTGAGCACTTGTTGGACGTGTCCTCGGAGACACAGGCAGAGACAAGTGTCAAACATGCTCTTAATAAAAGTGTATCGCAACAATTTGCGCGTCTCCTTGTCCTTGTGCCGTTCGAACAGTTTATAGAAGCGCACCGAGTCAATCTTTTCAACAGTTTGCATTGAATTCAGTGGATCTGAGGATTTGCTGTTAAAGGTGCAGTGTGTAGGACAATCAGGGGACATTCAGTGATGCATGATACCACTGGAACACCTGATGGGAGATTTCAGTTATCGTCCAAACTCAAAAGTAACAGACACAGGTTGAATACTTTTTTTTGGTTGTTTTAAAAAAAAAATTTCTACGTTAAAAGGTGCAGTGCGTAAGATTTCGGTCCATTTTTGTCGCCTCTGTCTATTGAAATTAGAAATACAACAAACAAATATACAAATGTATTATGACCTCAAAGTATGACTTGCTTTTTCACCGAACCCTAAACTGAGCCCTTTAATGTATATTTACATCGGGAGCGGGTCCTCCCCATGGGGGCCGCCATGTTTTCCCAATAACCTAGAGTTGACCTGACTGAATAACTTTTGTGCTTTATTGACGACTGAGAACTACCGTAGCTTCTCCTGCCTGCTCCGAGGGGAAGGGTGAGGTGATGGATACAACATGCCACTTCACCAAACCTGATGCACTGCGCCTTTAAGTGAAAATGCACATGTGCATCTTTTCCGCATCTTTATATTTTCAAATAAAAATGCCACATGAGCAAACATGCTGATATAAAAGATTAATATCAGACAGATTTATTTTTATTTTTTTTATCAGGGGTAAATACTGAAAGCGGAGTCCTCGCCCAATAAAACCTGACGTGGCCCTGTGGGCTGCGTCTGTCTGTGTTTGCTGATGTGCGTCCGAGCTGCCCTGGAAAATGTATTGTCCTCGCGCTGAAGCTTTGTGGCGGCGGAAAACAGTTGCGGAGATTTATGACACTGCAGCTTGTTTAAAGCAAGTGATTTCATCTGGGCGCCTGCCAAACGCTCTCCTTTTCAATCTGATTCTTTTTAATGATGAATGGGATTTCAGGCTGGGATTGTGCTGCGGCTTATGAGAGCACACGCTTACACACACACACACACACACACACACACACACACACACTCAGAGCAGCTCTGTGTATACCCCACACTTCCCCAAACACACACACACACACACACACACGCAGAAATCCAAGGAACATCAAAAAGAATGTGTAAGTAGCTCAGAGTTTGTGTGGAGCCTGATGATCAGGGGGAATTGAAAATTCCGGAGCAGCCTGAAGGCTCGATTCCCCCACAACCCAACACCCCTCCTTAAAGAAAGTGCTATTAATTGAGTTGCCCTCTGCTACTCGCCAGTCTGAGACATTCAATAAAATAATTACCGGCAGCTATTTGCTTTAGTGACAAAGAGAATACGTGATGAATGAGAATGAAGATTTTCAGCCCCTGAGATCATGTCTGCAGCTCCGGTCTGTGCACACGACACAGTCATGATTCAGCTGCTGCGAGCGCAACACAACCACGCGGCTCGGCTCGGCACGCTTCATGCAGACGACACAGGTATTTCAAAAGAACAGGAAAAAAATAAATAAATAAATAAATAAATAAATAAAACAGATTGTTTCCACCACCACCCCCTTGTGAAGGAAACGTGCCAGTGTCTCCATACGAGAGAGAGAGAGAGAGAAAGAGCGAGGTCGTACGTGTGCCATGTTTCCGCGGAGTGCGCGAGCACCTGCTCATCGACATCAGCCGAGTCAGGGTGAGTGAGTTCATCGCTCAGAGACAGAGATGGAGACGCCGCGTGGGTTTGTCTCTTCTGGTCCCTCGTGGGGACACTGGTCCTGAGGGTCGTCATCATCATTAAGTGATGATGATGATGATGATGATGATGATGAAGAAGGTGGCATCAGTGTGCTGCATCACAACCACACATTCCCATCCATTCACCGTACCACTAAGAATAAATAGGTCACCGGCATATCACAGGAGCAACATACACCCACCCACTCTTCTTCAGCTCATCCGCCTGCCGATACACACACACACACACACACACACACACACACACACACACACACACACACACACACCAGTTTTACCGCATCCCTCCATTCCTCATCCCTTTATTGTGTCCAAGGTAAATTCAGTATCATCCTCGGAATCATTACATTCAAAGCTCCGCCCCCAAACTCAACAACAACAACAACAACAACAGACCTTGAAGGGTGGAGGTTCTTTTGCAGCAGCAGCTCCTGAACGAGACATAACAACCTCCCCTCATCCATGAGGACTGAAGACAGAGAGGCTTGATTTTAAAAAGACAACTAACACCCCAATGGAGACCTGACGCAGACAGTTATTTATGGTCTGTACTATTTGTAAAGAGCTTCATCAGGAGTGGGTGACGCCCGAAAAACGCTCACTCAGACATTCATACTGTGCGTCTGTTGGGATCCATGAGCACATGGGACAATGTGGATCTTGCCCCAGGACACTTGGGCAGCGCGTGGAGTGGGGGAAAGGCAGGACTTGAACCCCCTGACCTTCTGGTCGGAGGACAGCTCCTCTCACCCCTTAGCCACAGCTGCCTGTGGGATTCAAACCAGGACCACACTTAATGCGAGGTGATGGCGCCAACCACCGTGCCACGCTTTCACCTCCACCGTCGTTTTCATCTCGTTTGCGTATTTTCTTTTCCGTTCCGTTCGAACGGAAGACATTTTTCCCCAGAGGGCTGCACTCACGTCTCTGTGTGTTTCATTCTCAACCAATGTTTTTCAAGATGGCCCTCGCTTCCCCGTCCCCACTGCAGAACATTCAACCACGCAACCATCAGCTCGAGAACTAATTCTCTGGATCCGATCCACGCGGCCAATCACAGAGAGGAGCTGGACACCCACACCAGCATTCACTCACATTCACAGCTTCACGGCCGATTCAGAGGCTCCACTTAACCCAAAAAGCCCCACTCTGCATGTGATTGGACGGTGGAGAGAGAGAACCCACAGTCTCACTGAGAGGCCCCGCACTGGGTCCAATCCCCCCCGAGCCTCTCTCTCTCTCTCTCTCTCTCTCTCTCTCTCTCTCTCTCTCTCTCTCTCTCTCTCCCTCCCTCCCTCCCAGGGCTGTCACACCCATGTTAGTTCAGGGGCCACATTCGGCCCAATTTGATCTCAAGTGGGCCGGACCAGTGAGGTCACAGCATGATGACACACACACGATGGCAACTCTAAATGTTTCCCTTTGTTTTAGTGCAAAAAAAGATCCCAAAAGATACATGCTGAAGATGTTCACGTTGGATGACTTAGTGGCACAGGCTCCCCCTGGTGTCCCGGCATAGTGAGGGCAGGTCCATGAGTCGACGTCTCTACAGCTTCTCTTTAATCTTTACACTTTGCTAAATTATCCCGTGGGCCAGGTTGGACGCTCTGGTGGGCTGGTTCCGGCCCGCGGGCCACATGTTTGACGCCCCTGCTCCAACTAAAAAAACCTTACGATATTAAAATCTGTCTACAGCTGCAGACGATGGAAATGACTGATTCTCTCCAGAGCTTGGGGGAGGTTTTCAGAGTTTGAGTGACACATCAGGATCCAAGACATGCACATACAACATATTTACATCTATAATTTACAGAACACATTCTGGCCCCCCCCCCCCCCCCCCCCCCCCAACCCTAACCCTAACCCACACACACACACACACACACACAGAGGGAATCGGTGGGATGCGGTAGAACTGCAGCAGAGAGACCATCTGTGTGCAGCACCGGTCCAAAACCATATGAGTCTCACAGTGCTGACCGGATCATTTGTGACAGGTGTGAGGGGCGTGTCTGCGGAACGGTGTGTTATCTGCACGGCACCGCCGCAATCTACACACTCCCCGAGGCCGCATGTTTACACAAACGGTGAGCGGAGGCCAGGGGGGAATGTGAGCAAGAACTTTGTGACGCTGACGTTTTGCTTGTGTCGCCGAGTGGCAGGAGTCTGCGGCTGTAATTAATGGGCTGCTTCACTTTTTTTTGGGGGGGGGGGGGTGAAGCGGCCCCCTTCTTTGCTCCTCTGTCTCAGCTGCTGCGAAACATGCGGATCGTTTTCCGTCCGTCACCACACCCGCCGAACGAATACCTGCCCACATGATTTACGCTGCCAAGTAGTGGAAAACATTCTGAGGTGAAACGCAGCCTTCTGCCAGAAACACACACAGGATGGTGTCGGGCAGACGGACAGTGTCTCTCTCTCTCTCTCTCTCTCTCTCTGTCTCTCTCTCTCTCTCTCTCTCTCCCTCTCTCCGTCTCTCCATCTCTCCCTCTCTCCCTCTCCCCGACTGTAATTCTACCATCCCCGGCCAATTTTGTCATTTAAGGCCCCGCAGCAGAAGGCATACTTTCATGCTCTATCCCTCAATTTATTTTCAAAGCTTTATTTCCTGGAGCCGTTTGGAAAACGCTTCGCTGCTGGTACAGTACACACTTCCACGCCCGGCCGTGCCAGGAATGTGCAGGAATCTCCCTGATCTGGAGGAACGGCCAGAAAATATCTTTCCTGGGAAAGGAAGCAGATTGCAACACGTATTAGTTGCAATGGTGTTGCAATCATTTCAATTTGGTTGTCATTTCTGCCTTAGAGGCACTTTTTCCCAAACAGCCCCACTCTGCATGTGATTGGACGGTGGAGAGAGAGAACCCACAGTCTCACTGAGAGGCCCCCCCCTGGGTCCAATCCCCCCCCCCCCCCTCTCTCTCTCTCTCTCTCTCTAACCCAGGGCTGTCACACCCATGTTAGTTCAGGGGCCACATTCGGCCCAATTTGATCTCAAGTGGGCCGGACCAGTGAGGTCACAGCATGATGACACTCACACGATGGCAACTCTAAATGTTTCCCTTTGTTTTAGTGCAAAAACAGATCACAAAAGATACATTCTGAAGGTGTTCACGTTGGATGACTTAGTGGCACAGGCTCCCCCTGGTGTCCCGGCATAGTGAGGGCAGGTCCATGAGTCGACGTCTCTACAGCTTCTCTCTAATCTTTACACTTTGCTAAATTATCCCGTGGGCCAGGTTGGACCCTCTGGTGGGCTGGTTCCGGCCCGCGGGCCACATGTTTGACGCCCCTGCTCCAACTAAAAAACCTTACGATATTAAAATCTGTCTACAGCTGCAGACGATGGAAATGACTGATTCTATCAAGAGCTTGGGGGAGGTTTTCAGAGTTTGAGTGACACATCAGGATCCAAGACATGCACATACAACATATTTACATCTATAATTTACAGAACACATTCTGGAAGAACCATGGGCATAGTGTGACTAGTTCATGTAAAATTAACACACACACACACACACACACACACAGAGGGAATCGGTGGGATGCGGTAGAACTGCAGCAGAGAGACCATCTGTGTGCAGCACCGGTCCAAAACCATATGAGTCTCACAGTGCTGACCGGATCATTTGTGACAGGTGTGAGGGGCGTGTCTGCGGAACGGTGCGTTATCTGCACGGCACCGCCGCAATCTACACACTCCCCGAGGCGGCATGTTTACACAAACGGTGAGCGGAGGCCAGGGGGGAATGTGAGCGAGAACTTTGTGACGCTGACGTTTTGCTTGTGTCGCCGAGTGGCAGGAGTCTGCGGCTGTAATTAATGGGCTGCTTCACTTTTTTTTTTTTTGGGGGGGGGGGGGGGGGGTGAAGCGGCCCCCTTCTTTGATCCTCTGCCTCAGCTGCTGCGAAACATGCGGATCGTTTTCCGTCCGTCACCAAACCCGCCGAACGAATACCTGCCCACATGATTTACGCTGCCAAGTAGTGGAAAACATTCTGAGGTGAAACGCAGCCTTCTGCCAGAAACACACACAGGATGGTGTCGGGCAGACGGACAGTGTCTCTCTCTCTCTCTCTCTCTCTCTCTGTCTCTCTCTCTCTCTCTCTCTCTCCCTCTCTCCGTCTCTCCATCTCTCCCTCTCTCCCTCTCCCCGACTGTAATTCTACCATCCCCGGCCAATTTTGTCATTTAAGGCCCCGCAGCAGAAGGCATACTTTCATGCTCTATCCCTCAATTTATTTTCAAAGCTTTATTTCCTGGAGCCGTTTGGAAAACGCTTCGCTGCTGGTACAGTACACACTTCCACGCCCGGCCGTGCCAGGAATGTGCAGGAATCTCCCTGATCTGGAGGAACGGCCAGAAAATATCTTTCCTGGGAAAGGAAGCAGATTGCAACACGTATTAGTTGCAATGGTGTTGCAATCATTTCAATTTGGTTGTCATTTCTGCCTTAGAGGCACTTTTTCCTTCCCTCAAACTCGTCAGAAATGTACTGCTTTATGGTTCCATCATCAAAAGGAGTCAAAAGGTGATAAGAGACACCCTGTAATACCACCTTTCTACCACCAGGGTGAGTTATGAACGACTAAAACCCTCAGCCTGCCTCTCATCCATGCTGACTTCTCGTAGCCACACTTGCACAATGTACATAAATCACCATCACGGATGTTTACCTCACTTCGTACATCCCTTTCACAATAAGAGCCCTCTAACGAGGCTTTTATTTCATTAGCGGAGAAGAAGTTGCACATCTTCATGTCCGAGTGCCCCGGTGTTTTATGGTCGGAGTAATTAATTGATGCCTAATGCAAAACTCTGCAAACAAACAATCAGGCAATCAAATCCTCCTTTGCTGCCTGCTCTGCGTCATAAACCACACAATCGCACCTAAAACCACCACCGGATCAATGGAACCATGTCAAAACCACCTCGGACATAAATAATTGGACAGTAATTAAACCAGAGTTCACCTTCAGCACATGAAAAAAGTTGGATGAACTTTATTCGTCCTCCAAAACAAGAGGCTGAGAACAAAGAGAACTAAATCAACTTCTCATTAGAGGCAGCAGGAACAGTGTCTTCACCCGGGGCCCCTCGTGTTGGCCGTCGGAGCGGCCGACCTGATACGGAGCCAAAATTGAGTCTTGATTTGTTTTTCGCAGTCACATGCCTCATGGACAAGATTATTCAAATGTGGCGTCCGACTGCCAAAGAGCTCGGCATGAAAATAATAATACCCCTGTGACAAGCACTCCATCCCTGGCAGCGGCGGCAGCAGCAGCAGCAGCAGCAGCAGCAGCAGTCGTGCAGCTTGTAACCTCTGATAATTATATTGAGAGCCCGGCAGTAATGACAGCCCTCCGCCGCCACAGAGAGAAAAAGACTTTCCTCTTAAAGCATCGGCGGTCAAACAGGAAAAACCCACTGCTCTCTGCAAACGCGCACATGAGATAATGCTTTGTGAAGCGTGCGGTCACCAGCGGCTGCATCAGCCCGGAGACGAGCGTCCGTCCCTCCCACTGGGCCGTACCTTGGGAAACGTGACTCCGCCGTGCGGTGTGGGACGCAGGGAGACGGACGGAAAGTCAAACAAACACGGTGCGTCTCATTGAAATGAGATCGTAAATCCAAACTGTGTGGCGCGGCGAGTGATCTTAAAGGGGCAGGGTGTGAGATTTGGTGACATCTAGGGGGTGAGGTTGCATGTTGTACCCATCACCTCACCCTCACCCTTCGGAAGCTGCAGGAGAACCTGTGGTAAACTTCAGATGTCGTTAAAACTCAAAAGATGTTGAGTCATTCCACTCCTCCCTGTAGAGAGGACCCACTCCTCATATAACTATAGACTCATGCGCTCATTTAAGAGTAATGGAAAAAAATAAAACGATTCTAAATTCATGAAAATGACAATGTAATTGTTATTGCAATTGTTTACTAATATCTTTAGAAGTGACAAAAATCACCTAAAACTTACACACTGCATCTTTAATTGATATTTGGGTCAAAGTGTCACATGAGGCACTTCTCACAGATGTGGTTTCTGTGGTAGAATGTGAAATATTGCTGGAAATGTGTCAAAACAAACCAGAGAGGTTGCGAGCCGGGTGTCACACACGCCCCTGCTCACGGGTGGGTTTTCAAACTGGACAGTGACGGAGGAGTTTGTACTTTCAGCCCTGGCAAACGCGAGCGCGGCGTTCCGCTAACACGGGAGATGAGACGCACACTCACAGACGAGCTGACGTTTCGGTCTGGGCTTGTTTGAACAGCTGCTAACCCACTTTCTGCTCCCATTCTCTGGAGAGTGAAACTCTAACAAACATATCGGGCTCTAATCGATGAACTCTACCTCCTTGTGTGTAAAAGGGGGGGGATTTGATCCCAGCGGTGTGTGCGCGATATATTACATCATTGGACACTGGCACGTTATAATTTCCTCTGTCAAAACATGCGGCTGCAGCCAGCTCCTCCTGCTGCTGCTGCTGCTGCTGCTGTGTGTGTTTTGGAAATGAAAAATGGAAGACGACACACGGGGCCAAAGATAATCCTTGGACGCAGCCAGTTGCACAGTCAATAAAAGAGAACGGTGGGGATGATTGGCAATCAAACGATAACATCCAAAGCCCCGACATCACTCTGCGCACATCCCGCAACCCCATAATACATCCGCACTCCAAAGGCATCCTCTCCATCCTAACCTTCTCCAGCACTCTATCAAGTCAGAGCAGATGGGGATGCTTTTCACATCCCATAATCCCACATCACAGCAGTCACATGGAGATGCTTTAAAGGTCCACTGAGCGAGATTAAGATGGAATCATCTCCATTTCCTTTCACGGGAATGGGATATTAAATAACTCCACTTCCTGAACGACTTATCTGAATGTACTATAACCACCTGTATGTGTGAGCTGTTGTGTCACCACCCCTGAAAAAGCAGGTCCTCTCTATGGAGGCAGCCATGTTGCATCACCGAGCATTTACAGTGGCTCGGAAAGGACAAACTAAACAGCTACTAAAAAGGTTCTCCTACGGGGACGACATAACAGTCATAACAGGGTTATCCAGCTGCAACATGCAGCGTCGACTCTAGATGTCACTCAATCCCACACACTGCACCTTTAAGTATGTTTCATACTAAAGTCTATGAGAGGGACCACTGACTGGGCAAAGGCAAACATCAGCCCTGATCCCCCCACATTCTGAACCCTCCACCTGAGACAGTAGATGTCACCAAGTCCTACACACTGTACCTTTAATCTTTGTTCAGTGGGCACAAAGCACATATACAAAGATAATGGAGACATAGAATCAGTATCATGTATTATTATCATTATTACTAATATTAGTAGTAGTAGTGGTAGTATTATTATTGTTATTGTTGTTGTTGTTGTTGTTGTTGTTGTCGTTGTTATTATTATCATTATCATTATTAGGTCACAGAGTCTCCAGTGAACTCTTACCAGAGGACACGGATGATCCTGAGAGGCTGGAGTTGCTGGATGCTGCCATCCCGGCCGGCGGGTGTCACGGCTCGGTTACTCCACGCTGCGCCCGCGGCGGCGGCTCGTCCCCGGCGGCGCTGCCTCCATGGCCCCGCTCACGTCCCCCGATGTGCCTTCGCCTCTGACGCGCTGCTGCACCGCTGACCGAGGCTCGACTCACCGCCGCCACCGCCACCACCACCACCACCACCTCTTTCCTTCCTTCTCCTCCTTCCTTCTCCTCCTCCTTCTCCTCCTCCTTCCAGCGGCCACGCACCGACCTGACCGTCTTCTTCAATCCGCGGATCGCTCCGTGCGCCCCGGCGCAGCGCTGCGCTCACGCTGCCGCAGATACCACCACCAGTAGCAGCAGCAGCAGCAGCAGCAGCAGCACGAGCATCATCCGGGGGAACAACAGCCGCGTGACAGCCTGCGTGGGACCGATCCTTGTCTCCGAAGCGTCTGTCTCAGTGTGGACACCCACGACGAGTGTGCGTGGAGCTCTGTGCCATGCAGGCGCCAGCTATGGTTTCCATGTGCCACTTCCAGGGTTGTGATACTCAGCCCGCTGCAGCGTAGACGCGCCTTCTTAAAGTGAAAGTTTGGAGCAGCGTTGACAGACGTCAGCAGAAGAAGAAGAAGAAGAAGAAGAAGAAGAAGAAGAAGAAGAAGAAGAAGAAGAATAGAGTGAAACCAACAGATTGTACGTCAGACTGACACGTGCGTCATGTTGTTGTTCCCGGAAGCAGCTGATGATACATCACATTCATGTTCCTGCGGATAAAGCACATCACTGCAGCTTTGGCACATTTGTGTCTGATGTCCTGTTATGTCATGTTATGCTCACACAGACCAATCAGTCAGTCTTTCGTGTTTTGGCTCCACCTGCTGGTCAGTCAGCTAACTACAGCAACACCAGCAGGAACAAAATATGGTGGATTTGGACTTAACACATCAAATTGGGGAGTAATTCATGAGGTGTGCAATTAATATGTTGGTATAATATACAATGATATATGGTTGAATGCAAAATATGGTTTTAATATCTTAATATTAATGTTTATTAAAAACAAAACAAAAAAGAGTATACTATATATATAGAAGTCCCCTGTTTTCCACAACTACAATTCCACAACTTCATTCAGCAGATCCAATTCACCGTACATCCGAGGGTGAGAGGGCAGAATGGGAATCGACCCCACAACCTCATGCATTCAAGGTGCATGTTGTACCACTAAGCTACATATATCATAAGATTTAGGAGATTGGTTCCAATAAATAGATGTTTCAATACAATGGTGCCCCCTCCTCCTCCTCCACCAGCACCACACTACGACCACCCTTTATGTTTACATCTGCAGCAGGTCCTCTTCACGGAGGCCGCCATGTTGTTCCGCCATGTTTTTACAGAGGCCCAAACAGGGACACGCTAAACTACCGTTGGCTCCACTTCGTACTCACGTGAAGCTAAGAGGTGCTACTCAGCTGCAGCATGTGACGTCACCACTCGCTGTCACTAAACCCTACACACTGCACCTTTAACTGTATACATTTACTCACCATGTCAGACTCGAGGTTGTTTCCAGCTGCTACAGAAGCTAAAACACCAACGAACACCTCCCCTCCGTTTCCTGTCAGACTTTACCGAGGGCAAAAACTCCCCCCGCTTTAAACGGCGATCACCACGTGATCTGCTCCGTCACGTGATGCCCGGAGCTGATCACTTGACTTCAGTCAGACGCGATCACACCACCTCAGTTCTCCATCGGTGAGTGGAGCTGGTTGTGAGGAGACGCCGACTGCGAACATGAGGTGAGTCCGACACATGGACAGTGAATGCACCGGTACCTCAGTCAGACGCCTGGTGGCGCTGTGCTAAAGGCGGTGTGTGGTGGTGTTGTTGTTATTGTTGTTGTGTTGTTGTGTTATTGTCAGGCTGCAGATGGTCAGCGTGGGTCTCCTGGTTCTGTGGCTCGGTGGCGTGGAGCCGGTTCTCTCCGCGGGCTGCTCCACCTTCTTCTGCCGGAAGTCGCACCGTGTGAGCGGCCTGGAGGGAGCCGCAGACCCCGGGGCCCCGCTCTTCCTCAGCCCGTATCTGGAGAGAGGAGCCATAGATGAAGGTGAGGAGAAGTTCTGCTCCCTGGTTCGGAACAACAGAGAGGGCAAATAACAAAGTACATGTTGGCACACTTCTGTGTGTTTGTGTGTTTACGTGGGTGTGTGTTTGTGTTTGTTTGTGTGTGTGTGTGTGTGTTTTTAAATTCAGTCTTTGCACGGGTGAGTCACTGGTTCGATTCCTACTTGGACCCTGCTGCAGTGTCACTGACCGACACTGAAGGCCTCAGGGCCCTTTGTGCACTGTTAGAAATGCCCTGTTACCCGGATTACTGGATTATTTAAATAATAATTACCCCTATTATTATTAATATTATGATTAATATTATTATAAACATTTAAGATTGATATGTGTTTGTAGTCTGTACGAACACAGGACACGCCTCCTCCTGATTTCAAAAAGTAACCGAACCACTTTAATCAGAGTCAATCCTGAATGAGCTTTGTTTTGATTTGACTTTAGTTGATTTTCAGGATTGTACTTGTACTTTAGTATCAGCTGTAGTATAAGCTTCCAATCCAGTAACAGTACTTTAGCTTGAGTGTTTTCGATCTGTACCCAGCTCTACATCGAACAGTGTGATCACACAGACAGCAGCTTCATCTCCATGTGTCTGTCTCTCTGGTGAATCTTCATCTGTTGGCAGCCCGACAGCTGAGTGTGGTCGGAGATCTGCCCGGAAACAACGTCAAGAGTTATGCAGGATACCTGACTGTCAACAAGGAGTACAACAGTAACCTCTACTTCTGGTTCTTCCCTGCTCTCGTGGTAGGTCCAGACTGGATGTAGGATTAGGTGACCTCTAGTGGGGAAGTTTTATGTTTCACCTCAGCCCTCTCATCTCAGCATGTAGGGGAACCTATAATAGCCTTCATCTGTCATTTAAATTCAAAAAGGGATTTTAGTTTGTCCTTTCTGGGCTACTGTAAAAACATGGCCACCTCCTGTAGGGGGGACCTGCAAAGGGAAAAAAGTAAGTGTTCTTCGAATGTATTGAAAGCATCAATTCATACATCTGATCCGATCCAAATCTTCACACTGTACCTTTTAAGCAGGCAACTGCAGAACATGACTCATCAGATTTGGTGAATGACTGTACTGCTATTTTCACATTGTGTTGAAACAAATAATAATTTTAAAAAAATCTAGTTCTTTTAACAAGAGTGAACTTTAAGGAAAACATAGAAAATACATTGTACTTGATTTGCTCTGCATAGTCACTGAGCGTCAGTCGTCCCAAACCTGATATGATCTGTATCATGTCAGAGTGTATGAGGGTGGGTTGACTTTCACAGTGACCTAAACTGACCACCAGGGGGAGCTGAGGTCTCACGTTTGACCCGTGTCCTCCTCTGCCCGGCAGCCCAGTGGACCCAAGGCCCCGGTGCTGCTGTGGCTGCAGGGCGGCCCCGGCGGCACCTCCATGTTCGGTCTGTTCGTGGAGCACGGCCCCTACGTGGTTTACAGCAACATGACCGGTGAGAAGTGATGCGGCCCCGCGCGTTCACTCTGTGATCCGGATTACATTCGTGAGCCGGACCTCTGATGTGTTTGTGTCTTTGCAGTGGGTTTGAGAGACTATGCCTGGACCAGCAGATACTCAGTCCTGTACATCGACAATCCGGTACGTCTGTGATCTTTGGCTCTGTGCTTTTATGGTCTGGTTTGTTTACACACAGGAATATTCAATAACGGAACCATCTCGTCTCCAGGTGGGAACGGGTTTCAGCTTCACCGATGACGACCGAGGTTTTGCTCAGAATCAGGATGATGTGGGCAGAGATCTGTACAGGTGACTCCTCTTCCTCTTCCTCCTCCTCCTCCTCCTCCTCCTCACTTACAAACATTCAGTCACTGACTCTGACTCTTTCTGTCTGTTCCATGTTGAAGTGCTCTCACACAGTTCTTCCAGATCTTTCCTGAGTATCAGTCCAATGAATTCTATGCCACTGGAGAGGTAAGTTGTAACTGTCCCGTCGTTTAAAGCAGTCGTGTCCAACACACAGACATGATCTTGCAAAGTGTAAAAATCAAAAGATTTTTTTTTTGCCCTTAAATAAATGGAAACATTTGGAGTTGTCTTTGTTTACGGGTCATTGTGCTGTGATTTCACAGGTCCCGCCCACTTAAGTCAAATGAGGTTTTATGTGGCCCCTGATCTCAAAGGAGTTTGACTCCCCTTATTTACAGCATGGAATCATTTCTTTCTAGAAAAACACAAGGGTAGCCTTCAGTTTTCTCAAAACTCAAATGTATTAAGTTTGTCCGTTCTGGACTACTGTATAAATACGTCAATACATTTTATATTCCATATTTAACACTTTCAATCTCACCATAAAACATTCAGCCCACCAGTGGTCATTTCTAAGTGTGGCAGCAGAGGGCGCTAGTGCTTAGTGAAAGATATGGAGTGTTGCTTTAAAGGTGGAAACAAAGCCACTATATATATATATATATATATATTCTGTATATTCTGACAGCAGCCTCAGATCACAGAGCCGTTGTTTTGTTGACATGATGTCGTCTCTGCTGCTCAGTCGTACGCAGGTAAATATGTTCCTGCCATTTCTTACTACATCCACAAGAACAACCCCACCGCCAAGGTCAAGATCAACTTTAAGGGCATGGCCATCGGAGACGGCCTCTGCGACCCAGAGCTGGTGAGTGTGACATCATCGTTGTTTTCTCGGCGGGACTTGAACCTATTTTTTTCTGTCTTATCTCAACACCTAACTTTGCCTCTTCCAGATGCTGGGGGGCTATGGTGAGTTCTTGTACCAGACGGGCATGATTGACCAACAACAGAAAGAGTACGTGGTCCAGCAGACAGACTTGGGGGTGGAGCTTATCCAGCAGCAGAAGTGGGTGGAGGCTTTCCAGGTAAAGGGCTGTGATTTAAAAAAAATAATAATAATTTGATTTCTTCTTTTTAATATAAATAAAAAGAGTCATTGTATCTTATCAGGTTTTCGATCG
>JAFBJT010112192.1:27936-42679 GCA_016785325.1 Chascanopsetta lugubris | reverse complement strand
GGGGGGGGTTGGGGCTGTTTGCTTTGCCGCCCCTGACCTGCAACACTCCCGTCCAGCCGCTAGAGGGCAGTCCAAACCACGTCACAGAGAGGAGGATGACTCCTGATTGACAAACAGATTCCAGAAAATAAAACATGATGTTTGGGATCTTTTTTTTTTTTTTTTCTTCTTCTTTTTTTTGTAGTTGGAAACTTGTTGGGCTCAACTCCGTTCATTGATTTGATTTTGCAAGGATGCTGAGAACTTGCGCTTCAGTCAGAGCAGATCAAAGGTAGGTAAGGTCGCTCTTCCTCCTCCTCCTCCTCCTCCTCCTCCTCCTCCTCTCTATCCTCCGACCACAAAGCATCAGGCCGCCTCCCTGAGACAAAAAGTTACAATCTAGATTTCATGTCTGTTGAAAGTTCGTATGGCACACAGGATTGTCCCCGTCCAACCGTTTGTTTTTTCTTTTCCTTTGCAGAGGAGGGAGGGGACACGCTGTTCTTCCTCCTCCTCCTCCTCCTCCTCCTCCTCCTTTACAAGTGTGAAAAAAGCCCAGGTGTTGACGTCCTGATCAGCCACAACAGACCCAATCACTGACAGAAAATAAAGGTCATCTCTTGATATTCACAGTAGAAAAAATATACATACACACGTAACACAGATCAACAGATGAGTGACGGTCGTCGGGCGGGGGGTGTGGGGGTGTGGGGGTGGGGTGGGGGGGGGGATCAGAATGCTACAAGGAGCCAGATGGACAGACTGATGAAGACAAGGAAGTGAGAAGCGAAGGAGTGGGGCTTTCGATTTGTTTTTGAGTGGAACATGAGCTGAGGTCAGTCACAACGCTTGGTTTTCTTTGTTTTTTTTTTTCGAAACTTGTGCTAAAGTCACGAACCCAGAAACTATGGAGCTGCTGCTACAGAGGGACAGACGGAGCGTCCAGGGGAAACCTCATCATCGACGGGGTAAACTGTCCCGAGTCAATTTAAAGTCTGATTACAAACAGCCATGTGCTGAGGGTCAAAATATCAGGAATAATACTCGGTGATCTTGATTTTGTTTGGGGTTTGTTTCCGCTTTGATTTTAAAGGTGCAGTGTGTGCGTACGATTTGGCGACACCTAGAGGTGAAGTTGCACGTCGCATCCATCACCTCAGCCTCCTCCTGACCTCGGTTGTCATTCAAACTCAAAAGATGTTTAGGACCTCCACTTTTACTGCTGAAAAAAAACATGGCGGCCCCCCCCGTAGAGAGGACTTGCTCCTCAGGTATGAACGGGCTCATTTAAAGGTAATGGAAAAAAAAAAGGAAAAACATTCAGATGCTTAGTCATTCAAACGAAAATGTCAGTATGTAATTAATTTGTAATATATATATATATATATATATTTTTTTTTAGAAGTGACACAAATGACCAAACTTGTACACACTGCACCTTTAAGAAAAAAACAAAAAACCGAAATCCTTCAGACTGAAGTGGATTCACGGTGCTTGCACTGCAGAGATGTATGAGAACGTCCCCTGGACACAAGAGAGCAACACAACTAAAAGTGTAAAAAACACCACGGTGGAAACGAGCTCATCAGCATTGTGGCGAACGTTTGATAAGAACAGGATATCGATCGAAATGGTGGAATATCGATTGGCTGTGAAAGGGGATGAATTCGGCTCTTTTTGACTGTTTCAACCATATGCACTGAGGTAGACTCTGGCCAAACACAAAGACAATGACAATTACTTACTTACTCACAAACTAACGGACTAACTAACTAACTAACTAACTAACTAACTAACTAGTACACTCCCGCACGCCGTTCGCCACCAGCTACTCCGCCCTCACATCAACAAAGAACATCGCTCCACGCACAAACACCGTTTAAAAAAATGCTCGATTCCAAAAGCTAAATGTGTTTCTTCTTATACAACGACAATGCTCATAACAAAATAAATATCTGGTATTTCAAAGATATGGGCACCATCTGAATTCAAATTGCATATGTGTCCGAACGCCACCACGGGACCAGCGCCCGAGGTCGAGGCGCGGACCAGGGTCCCGTCCCACTTCCCACGCCACGCGCCGACTCCACATGTTTTGAGAGTGCAGTGTGTTCACCAGGGGAAGTGCGCTCAGACGTAAAGCTAACAGGTGGGAGCGGGGATCTGGGGGACGTCCCCCTCCACCCCCACCCCCCTTCACGTACGCAGCCGGCGGGCATCCGTTTTTTTTTTAGTTTTTTTTTTACATATACTTTCAAATTCTCCCATGCTTTTGTTTTTCAAACTCCGTCACAGATTGTTCACAAAGTAACACAAAGACCCCTCTGAATAATTTAGCGATGAAGCGTCAGCGTCACATCAGGCAACTCCGAGCGCCGCGGACACTCGGTCCGGCGAACATCGCTGTTTCGCCTCAGACGTCAGAAACGAGCTCGAACTAAGCGAGAGAATCGAACCACCCCGAAAGACCGGCAATGTACAGATACAGCAGAGGAAAAATAGGCGCGCATGTGTGTGTGTGTGTGTGTGTGTGTGTGTGTGTGTGTTATACTAGCCCGGACGTGGCTGTGGGTTCGAGAAGGCACTGGTAAAACGTGGAGGCAGATTCTCTGCTTTCTCGTTCTCCTCTGGACTCCGTGGTCCTTTGATGTCAACAGCACGCTGCCAACACTTTGGCTCTGCTAGACATGCTGAATGCCCTTCAGCTGGAATTGGCAACCGTACTGCTTCGTGTTCGTAAGACACACAAAAGTAAGAGAAAACCTCAGTATCTCCGCTCGTCTGTGCACTATTGACAGAGAGAGAGAGAGAGAGAGAGAGAGAGAGAGAGAGAGAGAGAGAGCTGAATCTATGCGCTCGAGAGTCAGTATGAGTTGAGGAGCCGTACGTGGGGCGGCTGTGGCCGCGGGGGTTCGGAGAGGCCGTCCTCCGACCAGAAGGTCGGGGGTTCGATGACCACAAGGGGCGAGTCCCCGGGGGCGAGACAGCGAAGCCCGCGTCGTCGCGGACAACGGGATGCAAAGCGCTGCAAACAGAGGCACAGCATGAACGTCTGAGTGACTGGATGAATGTAAACTGCACTGTGAAGCGCTCGGCGAGGCCTTCAACGCTTGATGAGGCGCAATATGAATGACAGACCACTGACCTGGTACTTTACTTCAGATTCTAAAAACCGTCCCACCGTTGCGTCTGCAGTATTAGTCGTCATAAAGGCGACGAATAGGTTTTTTGCCGCGCGCACCGACGGGGGCCGCGGCACCGGTTTTGCCGGCAGGCCGACAAAACACAGGGAGGAGAACGAGCGGCTCCGACTAAATCCTGGAATGTCAAACCTGAGTGAAAAAGCTTGCAGCAGGCTGTGTCCCTGCCCGGCCAGCTGCATGTGACAGCCCGGGGAATAACGGGATTAGCCCCTCGCTCCCTCGCTCGCCCCAATCTCTCAGACACATCGGAGGGAGGAGAGGCAGAGATGCTGCGCTCCTCTCTCTCGCTACCTGCCGTCGACGCTCGAAACTCAGAACTCTCTCTCTCTCTCTCTCTCTCTCTCTCTCTGTCCCTCTAACTATTTCAACCGCAACATTTGGACCCCCAGCCCAATTTTTAAAGGTGCAGTGTGTACGATTTGCTGACCTCTAGGGGTGAAGTTGCATGTTGTGTCCATCACCTCACCCTCCGAAAAAGTTTCTGAAGTCCACGTTTGCCACTAGAAAAACACGGCGGCGTCCAATGAGAGGACCCTCCTCCTCATGTAAGTATACATTAATGGGCTCATTTTAGGGTAACGGGGGCGGGGGGTCATTAATGTGATTATAAATTCACGACAATTCCAGTATGTAATTGTTTTGTTGTATTATTTTTTTTTTAGAAGTGACAAAAATGCCCTAACTCTTACACACTGCACCTTTAAGCAGCGACTTGAGCAGCCAATGGGAGGCCTCGGGAAGCAGGAGGTGTGTGTGTGTGTGTGTGTGGTGCAGCGGAAAATGTAACAGAGCGACAACGGGTGAAGTTGTGAATTCAATAAACGCTTCCGTTTCACACTGCGCTTCTGAACTGTGCCGTCTTCCCAAAGACGCGTCTAAAAGACCAGGAACCGAACTACAGAATCATGAACCGGGTCCGAGAGCTGGTGCGAGCGCACGACCTTGCCCTGAGCCCACGGCACGACAGACACCACTGACATCAGGAAGTACAATCACTAATCCAGGGACGGGCCCTCGACGCCGACCTCTGACCTCACCAGTGGTTCACACTGACAACGAGCACAATCACATGACGAACACGACGAACCCGTGGAAACCAAAACACGTCCCAGCATGATCTGACCAGAGCGCACACGGACACGCCCGCCTGCACAGACCTCATTCCCCTTTAACGTCAAGTATATTTGGTTTCACTTTTTTTCATCCCTGTCAAATATCGACAGCGCTGAGAGGGAGCAAGGTTTTTTATAAAAATAAAATATTGAGTTGACGATATTTTGCGCCATATGTTGAGAGGACTGAAGGGGGCGCTGGAGGTGGAGGTTGGGGTCCGGAGGCCTAAGACATAGATAATGGTACTTACTAATCACTAATGGGAATCCACTGTGTTTTCCGGGGCTACAAAAATAAGAAAACTGCCAAAAGAAAACTCTAGCAAAAAAAAAAAAAAAAAAGAAAAAAAATGTCATCTTACAAATATGAACTATTTACAAAACGTCAGTATGCTATATATTATATATAAAATATTGGTGCAGAAAATCCAATATTCCATATATACTTTATATATGTGTATATATATATATATATATATATATATATACACATATATATACATATATTATATTTATATACCCACTACAATATATCAAAGCAGCAGCTATTGGTCAGTCTGAGGAACTCCTTTGTCCAATTCTTAACTGTTTAAATATCCTTCAGCCATAAAGTGAGGACACAGAACAAAACAGAGAGAAAGAGAAGAAAGAATGAAAGTAAAATAAATTAAAACTATTCACCAAACACCCGATGAATCTGTGTGTAGTTTGGAATTCTGCCGAACCAAGAAAGAAAAAAACAAATATCTAGGAATCAATGTTTTGTTCTAAGATCAAGTCTTTGCAAGTCATCCCACGGTTCCAAACTGATTCATTGTTCAACAAAAGTAAAATGAGTTTAAGCGCTGATAGACACTTCTCTTTGTTTATAGGCCACATATAAAAAGGCCACGATCTGGGTAAAAAGGTTTCACAAGAAGAAACGTAACAATGCACAGAAAAGTGGAAATGCAGATTTGGTGGAGGGAGGAGTGGAGGGGACGGGGGACGGGGGGGCGGGCAGGGTGAAAGCAGCCATCTTGGTTGTCTAAGGTCTGTTATAGTTCACAGTTTTTTTTCCTCTTTGTTTCCATCGCAGAGTCCTGGAAACGTGGCGACAGTGAAAAAACCATAGATAGGAAACCTGGCGAGCTGATGTGTCATGGAGGAAGTGATACACTTATGTTTGCATCCCTTGCTGGCCAGTGTTTGGCAGCTGTGAGGAAGAAAATAAAAAGTCCTGAGATCTGGTGTCTTTTTTTTTTTTCCTTTTTTCTTGTTTTGTTTTCTGAAGGGCTTCTCCGAGAATAAGGATCATTAGAAAATGATGAAAAGAACGAGGAGGATACAGAAAAAAAAAAAATGGACTGGAACAGAAAGAAGGAAGGGACAGGAGCAGCAGGGAGGGTGAAACGAGTTTGTTGAGGGAACAGGAAATGTTAGGAAGGGCTGGATCTGGGCAACGATAAGATTCGTCCATTTTTCTTGCCACCGTTCATGTGTGTGTAGGGGATGTGCTCCTCATAGTTTCCCCTGAGGGCCACCGAGGGCCCGCTGTCCCTGCCTAAACTCTCCTCTCGCTGGGAGTACGACGACGGGTCCAGGGGGATGCTCTCCATGTTGTCCAGGTCCAGGTCGAACTCCTCCGTCTCGGGCACTTTGTTCTCCTCGCTGTAGAAGAACGACACCTCCTGGAACGACGGGTGCAGGTCCTCCCGCAGCATCTCGATGATCTCGTGGAACATGGGACGCATCTTGGGGTTGTACTGCCAGCACATCTGCATGAGATTGTGCCTGGGAACAAGGGCAGGGTATTCAAAACAAAGAACTGATTTGTACTCTGAGGCAGATCTGTAAAATGCACCTGTACTCGAAAGGGACGAACATCTGACAACGCTTTGGAAAGCTCACGCAAAGATTTCAAAGGAGCAGTGCGTTGGATCCGAGGGGCAACCTCCGGTGCAGACGGATGAAAACCAATAGGAAGTGGAAAAAAACGTGCATTTCACAGGGTGGCCACCGGGGGCTGACTACCAAAAGGGGGCAAATCCCCATAGACTCCCATGTTAAAATGATCAACTTTAGAGGTGAATGAAACACGATTCAAGTCTGGTACAAACTTCAGTTTTGGACTCAATCATACACGTGTTGTCCTGTGACAACCTGAATTTTTTTCCCCAAACTTGCTTATTTTTATCTTATCGATCTTTGAAATTGCACATATATTTGAGGGCGTGGCTTCTTGACTGACTGCGGGTTATCCCTCAGCTCCACGCGTGTTCCGCCTCATTGCCCGTTTTTCTTTTTCCTCTCAGAAGACGTTAGGATTCCGCGAGATGGCGACAAGGGACTCGCCCACAATTTGCCTCAAAAGCACTCTGATGCTCTGTCTATCTTTGTGTATACAGTCTATCCAGTCACTAGCACTCTAAAGGAGTTTCGTTTGTCCATTCTAGGCTACTGTTCAAACATGGGAGCTGCGGCATGGCAGCCTCTATAAAGAGGACCCAGCCCTGATTTAAATACAAAGGGCTTGTTGTTGTGTATACTTCTTTATTGCATTTATCCTTTGTTTACTTTTGGATCCTTTTTTTTTACTTTTGTATCACATCGAAACAGAATACTCTTGTCACTATTCTTTCCCCATTGTGGGATGGATAGGTTTTCTTATCTCATCTTACTTATGTAAGATAAAGAACACTGGAAAAAATACATTTCTTTAAATCATGTGTAATATTTCATTAAATTCATCTCTAGCTACTTACATCCTCTCGGGGCAGTTGTCCGGCCGGTCCAGATATCGCCCGTCCATGACGAACTTTAGAACCTGTTCATTGGACAGACCCTGGTACGGCTGCTCTGCCAGTGTGGTGATCTCCCACAACACCACACCAAACGACCTGCGCGCACACACACACACACACACACACACACAATGGGATCAGATGGAACTAAGGATGGAGAAGGCCACACAATAAGTTCGAAGCCGACATACCAGCAATCAGAGTGGGCGGTGAAGACTCCGTCCTTCAGGGATTCGGGAGCCATCCACCTGACAGGAAGTAGACCCTTCCCGCCTTTACGGTAGTAGTCGGTCTCATAGATGTCTCGCGTCATACCGAAGTCTATGGGAAACACACACACACATGTTGACAAAGAGTGGGAACTCAAGAGGCTTTAACCCATTTCTAGGAAAGATTCAGGGATAAGCTCAACTCTAAGAAAGCCACCACACCTCCGATCTTAACCGTGAAGTCCTCTGCCACCATGCAGTTCCTGGCAGCCAGGTCTCTGTGGACAAACTTCTTGGCGTTGAGGTAGGCCATGCCATCTGCGATCTCTGCAGCCATCTGGATCATGTCCTTCAGTGTGGGAGGGAGGCGGCCTGATGGATTGTTCTACAAAACAAACACAGACACAGATTTACGCGGTGCGTCAGCGACGAGTCGACGAATCAGAGCTGAGCAGCATTCAAAGGTACAGTGTGAGCGATTTGGTGACATCCACCGGTGAAGCTGCGTGTGCATTGAGATGATGATACATTTATGGAAATATCAGCGTGGAAAATGTTTCCCAATAGTATTTCTACCCCTAGAGGTGAGAAAAAACAAATCTTACACACTGCACCTTTAACTCTCATTTGATTTGGCTTTGAAAAGGCAGAGAGGGGATCGGAGTAACTGACCTCTGAGTCCGGTCTGAGACTACGCAGGTAGCTCTTCAGGTCGCCGTGCGTCATGAGCTCCATCACAACCAGCGTGGGCTGAGCTTTGGATACCACACCGAGCAGTCGCACCTGTGCAGGGAGAAAGACACCTTCGTATGAACATGACCACCAAACAATGCGTGTATCTATATTGGATCAAGATAATCAATAAAAGCACGACGAATGTGCGTTCAATTGGACATTATTGGCACTACAACAGGCGTGGGGGAAAGGACCTTATTGCATCATCGTTTCTAAAGCCTGAACAGCCCCAGAGTTGTTATACTAGGCGGGTTAAGCACAGGGGTGTCGAACTCATTTTCTCCGAGGGCCGCACCGGCATCACGGTCGCTCTCAAAGGGCCGGTTATGATTGTAGGACTAAATGTACAGTAATGACTTCTAAACATTTAGTAAATGAGCCGTCTTCATATCTGATACGTGTGCGCATTTACATACGTGTAAAAATGTAAATACACTGAGCATATGACTGTATAACTAGCTCATGGGCAACGTATGCACTAGACTTTTATTTTGAGACACTTTCAGCTCTCTTGGGCCACATCGAATGACCTGCGGTGGTTTAGCAAATTCCCAGCTTTAGGTGTTCAGGTCATCTGTGACCGCAGGTGCGAGAGCAAAGCCATTTGCGCCTAAAATGCACTTAAGGACTGCCGACGTTTGTT
Organism: Chascanopsetta lugubris; assembly: GCA_016785325.1. NCBI lineage: Eukaryota > Metazoa > Chordata > Actinopteri > Pleuronectiformes > Bothidae > Chascanopsetta > Chascanopsetta lugubris. The sequence continues at coordinate 34,015 of JAFBJT010112192.1, read as the reverse complement.
TTGGGAGTGTACGAACGTGGCGGCGCGGCAGCGTCGACACAACAAGTGAATCGTGTTCCCGCTGGTTTCCACCGAGCAGTCGGAAAGCTGCGAAGGACAAAGTGGGAGTCGTACCACGTGGTGACAGCTGAAGGCCTTCATGACCGAGGCCTCGTTGAGGAACTCTATTCTCTCCCGCAGGCTGGCCGACTCGTTCACCGTCTTGACGGCCACGCGCGTGTCCGGGTCTCCTTTGACGATGTCCTTGGCGATGCCCTCGTACACCATGCCGAAGGAGCCCTGACCCAGCTCTCTGAGCACCGTGATCTTCTCGCGAGGCACCTCCCACTCATCGGGCACGTACACTGCGCGAGACACACCGCAGTTTGATTAGAACGAGGCTCGTGCGGAGGATCTCGGGGCGTTACCTACATTCATGGAACTCGGTGGTCGTGTGGAATGTGTACCGTCGTTAGCGCTGATGTACTCGGGGTTTGAGGAGGCGATGAGAGGTCCCGTCGGCCCTTCGGTTTGCCTGTAACACAACGACCACAGAAAAGCGCCGACGTGTTAAAAACTGCAGCGCAATGAGAACGTTCTCCTCTATGCTCTGACTGTCTGCCTTCACGCAGACTATATCTATTTTATATAATATAAAATACTAGTTTGATCCGTCTATGTCCAATGTGTCAAACTTGTGGCCCCCAAGTTCATGTTACGTGGCCCCGCGAGAGCTGAAAGGCAAAGGATTGTCTAAAAATAAACGTCTAAATCATACATTGAACCATGAACTGTGGGTAATTACACGTGCCACGTTTTATGTGTAGCAATATATTCAGTGTGTTTACAGGTGAAACATGTACGGAAATGCGTGTGCAATATTTGTAACTTCAACAAATAATATATTAATGAATGATAATGAAATATGGGGACAATTATTTTACAGTGTGTTAAGTTGTAATCAATTTAGTCCCACAATTAAAACTGACACTTGGAGAGCAACCATAATGCTGATGCGGTGAAAATGAGTGTGACACATGTGGACTCTATGTGATTTTTCTTCTCCATCTCACCTCTTCTTGATGATCCAAAAGGCTGTACCTCCCACAAACAGCAGCAGGATGAAGCAGATGACTGGACCAATCACGATCCAAATTAAACCTGGATCCTCTGTTAAAAAACAACAACAAAAACATGTCAGATAATAACCTTTGATTATGCTATGGGGCTTTGGAAGCACTTGTCTTGAGGGACAACTAACAACATCCCATGTAGGATGACTTACAAAACCTAAACAAGACAATCTGATCATCTCAAATATTCCAGAATAGACTTGCTTATTACATAACCCTAAAATGTTTATGTATTTAATGTATATTTACACCAGGATCAGGTCCACCCTCTGGGGCCCGCCATGTTTTTATAAAAGCCGGACATATGAAACATATTTTGAGCTGTAATAACAACTGAAGTCTACCAGAGATTTCACGGCATGCTCGAATAGGAGGGGTGAGGTGAGGGATACAATATGCACCTTCACCAAATCTTACACACAGTACCTTTAATGATTGTATTTCCATTTTTTTCTATTTTTTTTAATTTTTTTTACTATTTTTGCCAACCAATAAAATAAATGTAAAGTTCTGTATTAAATTGGCTTCTAGGACTTCACCTGTTCTAACCAGCATCCAATCAACAGCAACATTCGGGCAGCAGCACATGAACTTCACCAGGTGAATGTGAATAATGCAGGACTGCAGTAACAGAAGCGCTGGGTCAGGTCAGAGACGTAACCCTCAGCGACTTACGGCTGGGCATGAAGAAGTAGGTGGTTTCTGTGAAAGAGCCGTTTCCTGCCAGCGAGGTGGCACGGACCCACACGCTGTAGTTTCCAGGCTGCACCAGTGACAGCTTGGTGCCACCTGTCTTGAGGTAAGCCGGCCGCGACACGCAAGCTGTGTGGACCTGGAAGAAGAACAGACACTTCAGGAGATGCATTACACAGGGGGGAGGGGGGAGGAGTCTCCTGGTTAAAGTTACATGAGTGACTGAATGAATTTTTTTTTTTAATGATTCTCGCCCTTTAAAGATTACACGCATCTTTTTTTAAGCAATTGAAATATTGGTAAAGCTTCATATGTAAATAGTTGTGGAATCGGATTCAATTCATTCAATCACTTGTTTCAGTCAAATCTCACACGATCTGCACCTTTAACTAACAACCTCATGAGAAACATCAGGGAAAACCCAGCAGAATAAATGTCAGATTTCACATTTTGGGGATATAGAGATAGATGCTGCATGAACATGATTTATTGTATCATTTCAATTTTAGTTTTAAGCTACACTGTACAGTGTGCAGAGAACCTTATCAAAAAGTATGTAAAGTTTAAGGTGCAGTGTGTACGATTTGGTGACATCTAGTGGTGAAGTTGCGTGTTGTATCACCTCACCATCATTCTTCTGAGATTAAAACTCAAAAAAAAGTTTAATATGTCCACTCTGGGCTACTGTACAAACATGGCGGCCCCCTTAGAGAGGACCCCCTCCTCATCTAAATATACATTACTGGGCTCATCTAAGTGTAATGGGAACAACAATACATTTCGGTGATTATGAAAATGTTAGTTTGTGATCGTGTTGTAATATTATTTTTTTCCCAATAGAAGTGACAAAAAAAATGGCCAAAATCTTACACACTGCACCTTTAAAGATTGGGTTTTTTGGATTGACAAATTTAACTGAATATGTCAGTCAGAGGTCTGCTCAAAGTATGTGTTTTGTGTTTAAGCTTATGCCTCCAGCGAGCACTGAAGTAAACACCTCTGACATGAACATCCAGATCAGTGTGTTTCCACGGCAGGGTGTGTGTGACTGCGCGCTGTGTGTTCAGTGCAGCTCAGTGCACGGGAGATGTCGTCTAAGATCAGTCCATCCCTGCCACTGCATTCTAGTCTTCCTTCCTGCCTCTGTCACTATGGTAACAGACCTGCTACTGGCTCCTAGGGTCAGGCAGTGCAGCAATGAATAGCAATGAGAGATGAATTCACAAATTTACAGCAAGTAAACAACAACAACACCGGTGCACAAATGCACACTCACACACACCTACGGTGTCGCAGGCAAGTCCCGGTTTGCACAAAGAAAGAAATAATAATATGCAAATGCATGCAGCAGAAAACGCTACGCACTGTGGTGGCTCTGGGAGTTTGTCAACAAACATTTCCTTTGTTCCTTTTCTCTATATAAGGAGCAGACAGTCTGAGAGCTTGGAGAAAACCACCCCTCTCCTGCCTGCACCTGGTCCCCAAGAGTTCAGCCCGACCAGTCGGTCTCTCTACACCTCTTACCTCCATCTAACCCCACATTTCTACCTGCATCGTTTCTACTCTCCCGTCTGCCTCCTGCCTTTGATCAAAACAATAACTCAAATATTTCCTCGAATTCCTTCCCTGGACTGATTCCCTGTGTCCCCGCGTGCAGCATAAAGTAGTGCAACGGTTGATACTGACCTCCGAGTCTCCAACCTTGTTGTAGAACACCTCATACAGGATGATGAGGCCATTTGGGGATCGAGGTGCGTTCCATTTGATCACCACGTAGGGGGGCTCAGCTGCTACTATGTCATGGGTGACAACGCCTGGGATGTCGTCAGCTTTCTCTGTAGTGACCCAACATGAAGAAAAAGCAGGTCAGTGTGGGGCGCATTGTGTTTGTCATGGTAGGAGCCTACATTTCGTTCATCTTTGACTCTCACAAGCATCAGATTTTTGGGTACTTGTGTTAAAGGTGCAGTGTGTACGATTTGGTGACATCTACAGGTGAAGTTGCAGCTTGTGTCTATCACCTCACCCCTCCCCATCTTATGGTAGCCCTGGGTTGTCATCCTAGCTCAAAAGATGCTTAGTACGTCCAGGCTATTTTAAAAACATGGCTGCCCCCATATGGAGGACCGAACCCCCCCCCCGATGTAAATATACATAAAAGGGCTCATTCACGAATGATGTCAAAAGCAAGAGGTGATGACCATTTGTAAATATGTCTGGATGTAATTGCTTTGTAATTCTTTGTTTACAGATAGATGTGACACAAATTGACCTTTCGCCTTTACAAGTGCTCGGGAGGTTGCGTTCCTGTTGGTTTCTGTTTGCAGGACGGAGCACAATCAAATAAAGGATTCAAACCAGGACTTGTTTTTCATTTGGACCTGGAACACCGGGATTACTTGCCGCTTCGGTTTCCAGGCGAGTGTGTGTGTGAGGATTTGAAACTGTTCTTACCCTCCGGCATGGTGCGCGCACTGACATACGTAGCCATGCTGCAGCGCTTGAGGTCTGTCGGGTGGTTGCAGGCCATGATCTCGATCTTGTAGCTGGTGAAGTGATGGAGGTTGGAGATGACCGTGGACTCCTTCGACAACACCTTCAGCTCCACCTGAGCAGGAAAAGGGAGGAATCGAATCATTTCCGTGGCATAAATGACTTGTGATTATTCTTCATTACAAGTCATTTAATACAGCATCTACCCGTGTGCTACCGTCATAAAGGGGGAGCAGATTTCTGTGTCTTGACTTTATCGGCGTTTCTTGTCATGCAAAACGTAGGATAAAACCACAAATGCCGCATAAACTTCAACAAACGACAATTTATATGGTAGAGAAAATGAAGTGGAGTATTATGTCTTCGCAACCTTGGACCCCTCGTCATCATCATCTGGGCTGGCTGTCGTGGAGCCAAATGGAAAGCTGGGCGCGGTGGTAAGGAAGTGAGGGAACTGAGTGGCGTTGGCCACTCCCACAGAGCGTCGTCGACGAGTCGGTCTGGAGGAACAGAGAAATGGGCGTTAATCGAGTTAAAAAAGATGCGGCAAAAGAAAAGCGGGAGAAAATCAGTCGTTAAAGGTGCAGCGTGTGCGATCTGGTGAGAACTGGAGGTGAAATTGCATGTTGTGTTCATGACTTCGGAGCATAAAGGAGAACCTCTGAAGACTTTAGTTGTCATTGAAACTCAAAAGATGTTTAGTGCATCCACTCTGGGCCACTGTAAAAACATGGCGGTCGCCATCTATATATACATTAATGGGTTCGTTGAATGGTGATGGGAACAAAAAAATAAAACATTAAGGTGATAGTAAATTCATGAAAATGAATAAAAATATTTCATAGTTTTGGAATATTTTTTTGAAGTTACAGAAATGACCAAAATCTTACACACTGCACCTGTAAGTTATATGATTTGTTTTCATTCAAAATCAAATTGTCAGACTGTATGTGACAGAGTTGATCCAAAAATGTATCCAAAAATACAATCGATTGGCCAGTGACTGAGTGGAAGAGCTACCCATCCTCACCACTCAGTGGCGCTGATGAGCAAAGTTCACTCAGTGTGAAACCAACGCACAAACCATGACCACAAACAAAGTTAAGCTCAAGCAGGATCACGTTTATGAAAGGTTTTAGAAGTAAAACACCATACAGTCTTTATGCCATTGCCGTGAGGGGGGTGTGTACACACCAGTCTCCAGGGAGGAGCTGGACCCGAGTTATGTTGAACCAGACCTTGCTCAGTTTGGAGTGAAATACTTAAAGGTGCAGTGTGTACGATTTTGGTCATTTTTGTCACTTCTAAAAATATTACAGGACAATTACATACTGACATTTTATACTTACAATTTAAAATCACCTAAAGGTATTATTTTTTCCCGTACTGTATATTTACACGAGGAGTGGGTCCTCTCTACGGGGGCCACCGAGTTTTTACAGTAGCCCAGAGTGGACGTACTAAACCCTCATTTGAGTTTTAATGACTACTATAAAGTCCACTATAGGTTCTCCTGCATGTTCAGAAGGGTGAGGATGAAGTGATGGATGCAATATACAACTTCACCAGTAGATGTCGCCAAATCTCACACACTGTAACTATTGGTATCTCTCTTGTATGAGGGTAATACAACTCGTGTTGTAGTTTATGTACTTTATCATATAGAGTTGACCTCAGCTGAATGAGTGGCATGGCTTCAAAAACTAGTGTGTGTGTGCGTGTGTGTTTGTGTGTGTGTGTGTGTGTGTGTGTGGGGGGGGGGTCGGGGGACGAGGGCCGAG
>JAFBJT010112192.1:17220-27721 GCA_016785325.1 Chascanopsetta lugubris | reverse complement strand
GTGTGTGGAGGTTGGGTGTTTGTGTGTTCAAATGGCAGTCTGCATGACTGCATCCCTGACTGGCATGAATGATAATGGGCACAGTAATCGCTCCTCTAGGGAAGCAGAGGGAGAGACTGTGGGTGTTTGTGAGTGTGTGTGTGTGTGTGTGTGTGTGTGAAGGGAGCGGGTCGGGGAACTAGGGCCCAGACAATCAGCACCTCCCACCCTAAGCCCCCCACAGCGGGACCCAGTACAAAAACAAGAGTCTACATAAACCACACGCACAGTGCGTGCGCGCATGCAGACAATATGTTTCTCACTGATTTGTACAGGGTCTTATTTGAAACCATATCAAATTCCCCAGAATGTCTTCACAACGACTTTTGGAGCTCTGACCTTAAAATCTGAAGTTTTCACGTTAGCGGTACTTCCCTTTTTTGTCTTTGTGAGGACGACTGTTTACACACAAAGACTGAGTAAACAGTCTGACCTCCCCACAACATGAGAAACACCTGGACCACACACAGATGGATGAGACAAAGTTGGCACAGAGTTATGCTGAGACACACATCATGTGGTTTGAGACAAAAGAGGAGTGATGCAGTCTGGCTGGAGAGAGAGAGAGGGGTGGGGGTGGGGGGGTGGGGGTGTGGGGGGCTCCAGTATTGTTGCTGTGTGACCACAAACACAAACTAACAACACAGGAAGCTCCTCTTGGAGCCACCACACCTTTGAGTGTGCTGCATGAAAACAAGCACAGGTTCATTGCTGCACGTGTGCAGCCTGGAGACCAATGCGCATTTTCTTAATTATGGTCTGTCGGATTTTTGCGGCAATCGTAAGATAGATGATAGAAATCTTTGATTATGGCATTTTTGTGGATCATAATTTAAAGGTACAGAGTGTAAGATTTAGTGACATCTTCTGGTGAATGAGTGGTGGAATATTGTATCCATTACCTCACCCTCCCCATTCCCACTTACCTTAACCTTCAGTTGTCATTAAAACTCAAAGGATTTTTGTAGGTTCACTTTGGGCTACTGTAAAAACTTGGCTACTGTAAAAACTTGGCTACTGTAAAAACTTGGCTACTGTAAAAACTTGGCGGCCCCCATGTGGTGATCCTGATGTAAATACACATTGAGGAGCTCATTTGAGGGTTATGTTAAATTCAGTTCATACACTGAGGTGATGATACATTTGTAAAAATGTATGTACATAATTGTTTTGTATTTCTATTTCAACAGAAAGAGGTGACAAAAATTAAACGATATCTTACACACAGCACCTTTAACCTGTGACTGAACTGAAGGAAAAGCGCTGATACTTTCAGACCTTTAAGGCTATTTCATAATTCTTTGATTGTTTATAAAATATGATGACAAGTCACTGTTGATGTTATGTTTAAACTGATTGTAATAATGAAAACATTACTCATTCGACATGATCATTAAAGGTGCAGTGAGTAAGATTTCAGTCATTTTTGTCACTTCTAAAAATGTGACTAAACAATTACATACTAACATTTTCAGAAATTCATAATCCCCTAAATGTTTGATTTTTTTCATGACCCTTAAACGAGCCCATCAATGTATATTTACATGAGGAGCGCGTCCTCTCTACGGGGGGCCGCCATGTTTCTACTGTAGCCTCAAGTGGACCTCCTACACATCTTTTGAGTTCTAATGACAACCAAAGGTTCTCCTGCAGGCTCAGAAGGGTGAGGGAGAGCTGATGGATACAAGGTGCAACTTCACCTCTGGACGTCACCAAATCGTACACACCGCACCTTTAAACCGTTTCCTGTCTGTATGTTTATGGTTCATGTGGGATGCGTGAGTACCTGCAAAAGATAGGCGTGATTTCATTTTCCGACTTCATGATAAAATCCAGTTAGAATGTGTACCTGCTCTCAAAGACTTCGTTGTGCAGGTAGTTCTCAAAGGTCTTGCGATACTCAATCTCCTCCTGCTCTTTCTTCAACTGGTGGTCCGTCTTGGGGCAGGCGCAGCACCTGCCCCCGGAGGTGGGCTCATCCGTGTGGTTCCACTTCTGCTCGTCCTCACTGTCCAGGTGGGTCGGCGTGCGAGACGGAAGCTTCATCCCTGAGCAGGTGAAGAAGGTGAGAGGGAGAGAAGCGTTACAGGAGCGCTCGCCCACGGCACTCAGGGGGGCGGTGGCGTGTTCATGCCCACCTTGTAAGCAGTAATCGAACTTGTAGAGGTCACTGTCCTCGGGCTGCTTGTGACAGATGACGCGGTAGTGGGTGATGTTGCCGTTGGGACTTGTCGGAGGCTTCCACTTCAGGATGATCTGGGAGGAGGAGTTGGAGGAGGAGATGGGGTCTAGAGGCACTGAGGGCTCTGGGGGAGGACGGAGGAAGAGAGAGACACCAATTAGGCGAGCGTCTTCGGGCTCAGTTGTGTTATCAATACACACTGTGCAGCGCACCGCCCGCAGAAGGCCGTGTTTATTATCATTTCAATTCGATATATTGATCATTTGATACCTACTCGGCTCCACTACTCCACTCTACGCTGTCTGGCATTTTCCATTGATACCTAGTGCTCTTTCAGGACCTGCTGGGCTGAGGTTCCAAGCCAGCCGAGCGGGGCTGAGGGTGTGACGTGAACCTACTACAAGCCCCTGATTGGCCAGGGCGTGGCGCCGCGGGATGAGTCATTGAGAGCCACTCGGGTCACCAGAATCCAGCCCGCCGCGTTTAAAGCCCAGTTGCAGCGGTCGTGTTGTTTGTGAGAACTCAAACTCATGTCCGCCAAGTCAACAACGTGGTCCGACAGGGAGGTTCAGACTTTCCTGTGTTGAAGAGCGCTTTCAGAGGGAGCTGGACGGGGCGGCCCGTGATGAGGAAGTACTCCAGGAGGTGGCGGAGTTGACGGTATCTAACGGGGACCATCGGACATTGAGACAGTGCCGGGAGACATTGAAGAAGCTCAAGAGCGACTACGGGGTCATTACGGACCACAGCGGCAAACAGATGACGGCACAGGAGTTTCGGTACGCTCTTCTCTGACGACCCCCCCCCCCCCCCCCCCCCCCCCCGCTCTTCTCTGACGACCCCCCCCCCCCCCCACCCCCCCCACATTGAGTCGGTACCCGATTGCTGTGAAAACAGAACTCGTGTCGAGTCGAGCCGAACCAGGTAGCACAATGGGCAGCGGCGCAAGATTTGATAAGGCACCTTCTCTATTTTCATGTTTACACATATGTGCACAACGCACCACAAACTCTTGGCATTCCTACAATGGGTTCCGTCTATTCCTGTGATTTGGAGTTGGAGTCCTAACAAGTCAAGAGAAAGCACGGCGCTCAGGAAATATGGGGGAGGAAGAAGACTGATACCAGGAAAACAAAGATGTAAACAATGCAGGTTGAAATTGTTGAGAGCAAATTATTTATGGAGCAGGAAATGCATTCAGCTGGATTTCTATGCCTGTGTCGAGGTGAGAAACGCCGAGTGTAAACAGAACCGAGCTTGTTTACAGAATTAGCTCCACGGGGTATTTTATGCCAGAAAGTGCTCAATATTGTGGGTCTGTGTACATATAAAAAAATATATTATTTAAGTAAGACATTCTCCATTGAATGCAATGCCTGAGACATAAAATAGAAATCTGCTTAAAGGTGCAGTGTGTAAGATTTGGTGACATCAAGAGCTCATTGTCATTCAAACTCAAAAGATGTTTATTACATCCAATCTGGGCTACTGTAAAAACATGGCGGCCCCGGTAGAGTGAAGCCGCTCCTCATGGCAACATGCACTCATGGGCTCATTTGAGGGTAATGGAAAAAAATTAGACATCAAGTGATGATAGATTCATGAAAATGTCCGTACGTAATTGTTTTGTGATATTTTTTGGACGTGACCAAAATCGGACACACGGCACCTTTAAAAAAGGAGGAGGAAATGCACAGATGCTCACACATTCCCTGGAAATGTGTGTTGTTTGTTTAAACAGAGCGAAACTCACTGGAGGCGTTGGTGCGGACATAGATGATCTCACTCTTGGCTCCGTGAACCTGATGCTCATCAGATGCAGACAGTTGGGTTTTCACCATGATGGCGTACTGGGTCCAGGGCTTCAACGGACGAATGAGGTGCCCCGGGTCCTCTACCTTCTTGCCGTCGGTGGAGCGGGACGGTGGGTCGACATCGGCGATGGCCCAACTGTTGGAGCCACACGCATCCTGGCCGTCGAACTCGGTCACATTCTTATATGGCCTAGAGCAGATGGAAAGATAGCCATGAGAAAACAGGAGCCAACCACTCAGTCAACTTTAGATGGACATATGCAGTTTTTCAAGGGGTGAAATAAAGCTATGGTTTGGTATGAGATGTCCAATCAAGTTCAAATGAGCCCCAAAACAAAGGATTTACAGTTAGTCTACGTGTTTGCATATTGTTGAGATTGTATTGAGATGTAAATGATAGGGGTGTAACGGTGCAACAATCTCACGATACGGTGTGATACACGATATGGAGGTCACGATAACGATATGATAGGATATTAATGTGATATTTCTTTTAAAGGGACAGTGTGTGATTGTTAGCGACATCTAGCCGTGAAAGAGCATGACATAATGACGTACACCTGCCTCTGATGGAGGCCGCCATTTTGAATTCAATGTAAGTCAAAGGAACTTTCAGGCGCATATATATGTGTGTGTGTGTGTGTGTGTGTGTGTGTGTGCATATTGATTGAAACTACAGCAGAAAAGAAAAACACATGTGGACCTTTTCAATACACATTGTCGTCTGATACTTACGCCTCTTTGTAGAGAACCATGAAACCCAGGAGGTCTCTGAAGTCTGACGGCCAAAAGGGCTCCCACTTCAGCATGATCATGTTGGACAAAGTCTTGATGACGGTGAATTTCAGCAGCTTGGTCTCACCTAAGGGTCAATACACAGCAGAGCTCAGGATGTTGTTTCGATTCAAGCGAAGGGCTGAGCCTCAAATACGTTGTTGCGGTACAAGAAAGCACACACTCATTACAAGTGATAGAAATCACTTTTTTATAAAATAAAAAAAAGAGCACGGATCTAACATTTTCATAGTCTGATAGTATTAGTATATAAACACACTATACTTTACATCTTACAAACAAATACTTTATTACTTGTTATCAAATATATCTTATTGAAAATACACCATCGCCCTGCTCATAAATATTGATAAGACGTTTCGGGTTCACTTACAAGAGGCTTGGTCCCCGTTGTTGCGCACAGCGATGTCATTCTTTTGGTTACGATCCTTCGTTCCCGTTATCTCCTCCATCTTCCTGATTTCAGACATGCAGAGCTTGGAGTTGTAGTGGAAGAACATACGACCACGCGGAATAGTCAGGTTCTGCTTGGACCAGTCCCACAATTCTCTCAGATTCTGGTTGTCGAGTGCGAAGAAGGCGTAAACACTAAGAGAGGAGAGAGATGAATAATGGAATCAGGTGAATGGAGGAGAGGCGAGGAGAGGAGAGGAGAGAGGAGAGAGGAGAGAGGAGAGGGGAGAGGACTTACTCCGTCTCGAGATGCTCCCCCCTTATGACGCGTAGTTTGCGGAAGAAGGAAAGTGAAACCAGGGCGTACGCTCTGCGGACAGTGAGGTAGCCGGTGATCTCCTCGAGTTGGCCCAAACTGGCCTCCAACTCAGCAGCGATGTTATCTGTGAGGCGATGACAACAAATGGTCATTATTCACTTTTATTATTCACTTTATTTCTGGGCAGATGAAAACGGAACTAACTAAAGGTGCCGCGTGTCAGATTTGGTGACGTCTATTGCTGAGGTTGCACGTTATATCCATCAGCGATGTTTAGTGCGTCCACTCTGGGCGACTGTAAAAACATGGCGGACCCCATAGAGAGGACCCGCTCCTGATGTAACTGTACATTAAAGGGCTCATTTTAGGGTCACGCATAAGCAAGTCGTTCACCACAGGGATTATTCATTCGTAAATATGTCAGTGTATGACTGCATGGACAGACAGTGTGAGCAGAATACAGAATTTTTGGGGAAATCAAGCAAATACAGACGTGAATGGGAACCAAAAGAAATCGAAGCGATGGCGAAAGAGTGAGACGGAGACAGCGTGGCGGTACTTACTCCCGCCTCGGATCTTGATGATCATGTTGCCGTGGAGAACGGTGCAGCCTCGCAAAGCCTGGGCGGAGGTGACCGAGTCGATGGTTTTATTCCCCACGCAGAGTTTCGGACACAGGCCTGCACACGGTGAACAGGTCAATCTGCACACACAGACACATGTAGGTTAGGACCAACAACGCCATATCATATTGATCAATCCCTCCCGGTACAAAACAAAAAATGTAAAGGTGCAGTGTGTACGATTTGGTGACATCTAGAGGTGAAGTTGCGCGTGGCATCCATCACCTCACCCTCACCCTGCTGAACGCGCAGGAGAACCTGTGGTAGACTTCAGTCGTGATTCAAACTCAAAAGATGTTCTCCTAAAAACGTCAGTATGCAATTGTTGTGTAATATTTTTTTTTACAGGTGAAAAAAAATGACCAAAGTATCACACACTGCACCTTTAACCTTCACGGTAACAACGGCTGGAAATGTCTCACACGAGCAAACCACCAATGTGGCGATTAGCGTCACGGAGGGGCCGTGGACATATCTCAGAAAGATGCCTCGGGTTGAGAGAAAACAACAACAATGCAGCTTCTGAGCGAGGGAAACAAGACAAATGCCATGGATGTTTGTGCGTGTCGACGGCGTGTAGGAATGGGGGCGGGACTGAATGGTATGACGTAGGAATGCACAGTGACGTACGGCGGTGGTTTGGGCTGGGACCAGGAACGATGCACTCAAACAAGGCCCGGTCTGTTTGGAAGAAGTCCAAGGATTTATGTTTCTTCTACTGGCTTTGCTGAGTTGACTGTATGCTGGCTGTTTGAATGCAGATATCAGGCTTCATTTTCTAAGTTTGTGATGGTTGTATTTCAGGACTTTGATCAAAATGAAGCGACTTAAAGGTGCAGTGCGCGAGATTCATTTTTGTCCCCTCTGAAATGATTAAAATAACTGAGATTTTTCCTGAATTTTTCCATGACCTGAAATCAGCCCTTTAATGTATATTTACATGAAGAGCGGGTCCTCTCTACGGGGGCCGCCATGTTTTTACAGTCGCTCAGAGTGGACATACTAAACCTCTTTTGTGTTTTAATGATAACTGAAGTCGACCATAGGTTCTCCTACATGTTCAGAAAGGTGAGGGGGAGGTGATGGATACAACATGCAACCTCACCACTAGGTGTCACCAAATCTGACACACTGCACCTTTAATGCAGATTGACAAATATCAGCTATTGAAGAGTCAGAATGATTGATTGATGCGTTTCCAAAGCCGATCAAATCTCTCACTTGTCTTAAATGAGTGACGATGTAACACAACAACACACTTTAATGAGGGAGTGAGAGACACAGTCTCTGTAATTCAATCAATTTGTTTGATTAGTCTCAAAGTAAATCCATCGGTTTTCATCAGCAATTACATTATGCAATCTCACAGTCACATTACATTAACCTTCAATTCTTGTTAAGTATTCAGGGGAGAGAGCTGGACCCTAACTTTGCCTCAGTGACTTGTGTATCTCATGCGACGCACACACGAACGCACAATCACTGACAACGAACAACAACAACCTGACTGAAACACCAGCTGCAGCTCCCAACAGGCTTCCTCTGTTTCCGCCTCCCTCCCTCCCTCCCTCCCTCCCTCCCTCGCTCGCTCGCTCGGCTCCATGAGTTTGCATCCTCTCCCTGCAAACATGTGCTTATGCACGTAATCACACTCGCGCGCGCACACACACGCACACACGCCGAGCAATGAGGCCTTGAAAGTGCTGCCTTTCCAGGAAACCCATTCTAAAAAGGCAGGCCTTGTCTCAGCGCGCAGCCAGGAATACGCCATGTAAAGAAAAGGGACCCCATGCGCTTCATTCATAAATGAGCGCCACTTTTTTTTTTTTTGGGAAGCTCTCTTGAAAGAACATTATCCTTCTCTTCAATTCCACATCCAGCCTTGACATCTCTCACCACAAAGAGCTGCCTTACACGTCCACAAAAACGCTTTATTTCGTTTGGTGGCCGCCCTCGACCTATAGCGACAAACACCGTCCAATCGCTGCCCTGCCCGCCCGCCCACACGCATGTATTTCCAAGGCCGCTGTAACGTGAAGCGGCAGCGCAGGCGCAGATAACAAAAGTCTTCTGCATTCTTTGAAATCTGGAATTCAGAGGAGAGGACGCATGACACCTGCACAGTGAACTGAGCAGATTTTAAAAGCTGACCGGTGCTTGAAAGCTGAAGGTGACAATGACATCACACAGCTGCTTTAAAGGTGCAGTCACTAAGATTTCTGTCATCTTTGTCACTTCTAACAATATGACAAAACAATTAGCTACTGACGTGTTAATGAATGTATCATCCCCTATCTGTTTTATTTTTTTCCCCATTATCCTTGAAGCTGCATTGTTGTAAGATTTGGTGACATCTAGAGGTGAAGTTGCGTGTTGAATCCATCACCTCGCCCTCACCCTCATGGTAGACTTAAGTTGTCACTGAAACTCAAAAGATGTTTAATACGTTCACTCTGGGCTACTGTAAAAACATGGTGGCCCCCGTGGAGAGGACCCACCCCTCATGTGCATATACAGTAATGGGCTCATTCACAGGTAAATGTAATAAATTAAACATTTAGATGATCATAAATTCATAAGCATGTTGGTATGTAATTGTTTTGTAATATGTTTAGAAGTGACAAAAATGACCAAAATCATACACATTGCACCTTTAAATGAACCCATTAATGTATATTTACATGAGGAGCAGGTCCTCTCTACGGGGGGGCCGCCATGTTTTTACAGTAGCCCAGAGGGGACGTACTAAACATATGTTGAGTTTCAATGACAACTGAAGTCGACCGCAGGTTCTCCTTCACGCTCAGAAGGGTGAGAGTGAGGTGACGGATACAACGTGCGACTTCACCTCTAGGTGTCACCAAATCTTACACACTGCACCTTTAACGGGCACCTTCATAAAGCAGCTCCCGTGTTGAGGAAGAAGCAAACAAAGGATGCTGTTGTTCATTGCAGGGTCCTCGCAAGTTGTGCATGAGCCGCCATTTATTTGCGAGCTGACCCTGTTTGTTTAATTCTCCTTATTACAATCCTCCTCAACAGGAAGTGTGCGCACACACACACACACACACACACACACACACACACACACACACACACACACACTTATTCTTGTCCAAATGAAGCTGCGTCTCGCCCCCTCACACCCAAGCCGTGCTATAGACACCATTAACCAGTGACATGTGACACATGCTGTTTTGGTCCTCGTCTGGCATTTCCTCTTCACCCTTGCAAGAGCCAAATGACCCATTACACACCTGGCCTCTCCTACGTTTCCATTTGATCAGGCTCTTAATAATTCACATCAATCAGTAGCCGATCGGCGTCTCCCCTCAGTGTCAAGTGGGAAAAGAGCAGAATGATCTCTCCCCAACAACAGTGAGAAGAAAAAACTATTTCTAGGACATTTGCTGTGTCTCCCTCGCTCTTCTCCTCCACATGGAAAATTGTATATTCAGCCTCTGAAAAGTAACGCTCTAGTTGCAGCGTAGAAAGAGAGAATGTTTTGGGCCGTTGTACTGAAAAACACAGACATACAGGCAGACAGGCTGGGTCCACTGACGGCTCTTAAAGGGACAGTGTTTATCTGTCCGGCTGAACTCTGTGACTCGGGCTCCAGGGTCTGCTAGAACCATCTCGAACTGAGGCAGCAGCTGACACTCCAGACACACACACACACACACACACACACACACACAAAACTGTACTACAGTTCACAGAGTCAGAGAAAACCCATACAGTAAATGTGAGTGACGACCTGTCTGAGGTTACGAGCTGCTGTGACAGACGACAATAAAATAAGAATTAATTATGAAACTTTTTTTTAAAACCTGCCAGGACCGGACAAAGTTTGTAACGAGGGGCAACCTCCGGTGCAGGCCGATGAAGCACAACAGGAAGTGAATAAACGTGTAGTTCAGGGGGTGGCCACTGGGGGCTGACTCCAAAAGGGAGCAAATCCCCATTGACTCCCATGTTAAAATGACAAAGTGGTGAACGAAACATGTTTAAAGTCTGGTACAAACGTCGGTTTTGGTCTCAATCGGTCTCATGTTTTCCTGTGACAACTGCGCGCGGGGGGGGGGGGGGGGGGGGGGGGGGCGAATTTATTTTTTCCTCCACCCGGTGAATTTCTTTCTAACTCGCAAATTCTCATTTGATCGACATTTGAAATTACGCATAATTAAGGGCGTGGCCTCTGGACTGACATCCAAGCCGACCTGGCGCGTACGGGGGATGAGGTGAAGGCACCACGAGCCGGCCCACAGCCTCTTTGTCCATTTTTTGAATGAACTGAGAACCAGTTAGTATATTCGGCAAGATGGCTACGACTCAG
>JAFBJT010112191.1:16029-32357 GCA_016785325.1 Chascanopsetta lugubris | reverse complement strand
GGGAGGGATCAAGGGTGAGTGAGGGGGGGGGGCGGGGGAGGGGCCAGAGCTGGACATCCAAAATCTGGAGCGGTCCAGTTTAAAGGTGCAGTGTGTATGATTTTTTTTTGTAACCTCTATTGATAGAAAAACACTTGACATTTTCAAGAATCATTTTAATGAGCTACTTAACGTACACTTACATCAGGAGGGGCCCTCTCTACGGGGTCGGCCATGTTTTGACAGTAGCCCAGAGGAGACATATACTAAACATCTTTTGAGTTTTAATAAGGGCTACCACGGGCTCTTCTGTATGCTCGGAAGGGCGACGGTGAGGTGATGGTTACGACATGCAACTTCACCACTAGATGTCATCAAATCTTACACACACCTCAAAAGGTGACTTTTGACAGTGGCAATGTGTGATGATCGTTTCTTAGACCAATAAACATTAGTTTTTATCGAAGATTTTTATTTTTTATTGGTTGGGCTCTCGCGTGAACTACGCTGGAAATAAACATAAATATAACTCAATATTGAATATTTCTAACCTTGACTTGTTTCTCTGCCCAAAATTCAGTTTCACTGCACGATATTATTATGAGCAATTTTGGGCTTGGGTTTAGCTACCGCAGTGTTTCGCCCCGCATGCCTCTGTGACAGCCATAATGTCAGAGTGAGGAATTTATGGTGTGTTCATACTGTGCAGTCAGACGGGGGGGGGGGGGGGGGGGAGGGGGTTATAATGTCGGACAAATTGGTGAAGGTGTAATGGGATTAACTACACGTCGGTTTGTGGGTATGGAACTTTGAAATGATTATGTAAAAAAAACAAAAAAAAATACAGCGCAAAGCCACTTGAAGTTACAGAGTGTGTGCAGATGCTGGTGGTGACGGATGCCTCAGCGTTGAAATGCTTTACTCTGAAAGTGCACTGACACTTCCTCTGCCACACCCACACTTGGACTGCTCGGGCGGGGAGGCTACAGACGTCGGTCGCCTGCTGCAATAAAAACTACCCAGATAAGAAGAAGTGCAGCGGGAGGATGACAGAGAAAACAGCAGTACACAGAAAGTAATGGAGGACGTTGAAACGAGCTCAATAAAACACAATTAAATCCACGGTGGCGAGTTTGTAAGATAATGCATCATGTAATGTAAACGGTAATTACCCTTAATCCCATTCGATCTGTGTATAATCCGAGGTGTTTCGCCTACACTAGCTCGCCTGTCCCACAATTACAATCAATAGTCTTTACTCAAATGGCTTAGTTAAATCAAATGAACATACAAAACATTTAAAAAAACAAAAGCACGCCATCCTCTTAGAGTATAAATGGATGACAGACACAAAATGTTGTCCTTTCTGATACTGATTCTGATAAACTGCCTATGTTTATCTGCCTGATTACCAGTCCATTTCTTTGCAGTTAAAAAATACTTCACAACGTATTTGATCAAGTGTATAATATCAACTCTAACTCAAAGGGCAGATTGTTCACTGTTGTGTGAGCTGGCTCGCGTTACATTTCTTGGAAAAACACACTGATAAAGACAATGTCTGTCAAAGAGCTCGCTTTGTTATCTAGACGGGGAAACAAAGAAATGTAGGACCACACTTAGACTGAGGTCTTGCATAAGGCGAACATCGTTGTTTTACAAGAAAAAGAAAATACAGATGAATCGCCGACGTTGACGCTTGTAACACGACATGACGGGAAACCACTTCTTCTTTATCATTCTAAAAGCAGCACTTGCAGTAAAGAAAATGCGACTTCCAGGAAAAGCAATTTGCAGTTTCATTTTGCTGGTTAAGATGATATTGGAACACTACATTGATTTGTGCACTCTGTCTGCAGTGCCTATGCCAGGAATCTTTGTGATCGGGAGCCATTTTGGACTGTAGAAAATCCCTGAAATGAATATAATCCACATCATTCTTCAGCATGTACGTAACTTAGTCCTAGTCATAGTCATGTCATAGCATTTCTCTGCTTTGCATTAAGAGAGCATGATAAGTCTGGATGCCTCCTGCTGTGATGTCACATTATGTTTTGGTACAAACTGTGCACTTTGGCTGCTGACATCAACTTCCGAGCGCAGGGAACCTCGTGTTCCCGCTCCGTCCTTTAAAACCAGACCAGCAGAGCGGCCACATCGCATTCACATAAACACGAGATAAGTCGGAGGGATAGTACAGTCGTCGAAGCCAGAGAGTTGAGGAATGCCACTCCTCAACTTCACCACGCGGGCCGGGATTCCTGTTTGTGTCAGATAACATGATGACAGACAGACAGTTTCTCATTATCACTGCGACAGTCAAGTTACAGTTTCCGTCACAGTCTTCCAGTAACAGACTGACAATCAACACCCTGCTACAATACCAAGTTTTTTTTTTTAAACACTTTGGCCTTCTGGCGGGCTGAATCTGGCCTGCGGGCCTCATGTTTGACAGCCCCTGCCTTACTTTTCTGTTTTTTGAACAAATGAAAAATAGCATCTGTAAATATCCTCCGTGCGGTAACACACAGTGTCTGCATGTATGACTGCACAGCTGGACTTTGACACACGGTGAATGGCGTAACAAAAGCCAGCATGACGAGCATACCAGACGTCCATGCGTCAACCCACCCTCTGTGTTCTGTAATTAAAAATGCCATCTACAAGCGTGCGTGCGACTTAACCCTGTATTTTTGCCAAATAGTCTTTAGAGGCCGTTGACGCTGTGAGAAAACACACCCGTAAAAAAACAAAACAAAAATGCTAACAGAGTTTTGCTTTAGAGTTTTATCATCGACACTCGACAGCCGAGAAGTGACGGTACTTGTACATCAAACGCCCTCTCAAACTCTCTTACAAAGCAATGCACCTCTTTCTCAATGTCATGAGGCAACTGGTCCAAACCATCAATCACAGTTATCTTGACATCTTGCTTCATTGAGCACGGGGCATGAAGACTTGGCGGAACTTGCCCCCCCTTCCACGTGCCAAACAGCACCCACGCGCCCAACAGCAGGCAAACCCATGGAGGGAGTCCCCCCCCCCCCCCCCCCCCCCCGTCATTCCGTTCAGGCGGTGTTTCAAGAGCTGACAAGTCTGGCTGTGTGTTCATGATGAAATCCCCCAGCTTGATTACAACCAAACAGGCCCAGGGCCGTGACTGGACACGTTCTACTCCATGTATGTACAATTCCTCAAAAACAAAAAAAAACCCATTCCTCACAACCAATGCAAAGTTTGTAAATCTCACTCGTGCTCGAGCCCTCAAAGGATTGCACGGCTAAACACAACAACAAGCGACGTGCATGGCACTGCTGCAAAGCAGCCCATGGCAATACAAGTGTTGCACTTACCCTGCGTTGCACACATCACCAAGTTTGGAAATGCAGGCAGCCAAGCTGACTTCAAACGGATGATAGCGCCGAGGTCGTCTCTGAGTATGTTGCACTCATTAGGAGCCAGAGAGCAGTTCTTACATTGTGTAACTTTGAAAGATTTATGGTCTTTAAAAGGCAGAGCAAAGACAGGAGCTACTGTACCCGATCTCATTTCAGTCTGTGGAGGATGTGAACCGTATAAGCGAGAGCAGATTTACCTCTAACGTCATATCTGTATAAACTGTTTAGATGTGCAGTTCCTTTTCTCGCTGTCTTGGGTTACAAATTGAAAATGTCGAAATAATAGGTGATGATTTTTATGGCGGTCGGATTCTTGGTTACAAAAGCCTGGGCCACGTCTGAGTCTTTCTGTCCGGGAAGCATCGTGTTTCATATTATGTTCTGATACTGACCCTACAAATGTCTCCAACAGCGCTGAGTTAAGGCAACAATGAGGACCGAGTATAAATCCTCTATATCAAAGTCAAGGCGACTTCTGTAAGTACCCCTTGCTAGTGCGGGGTTGGATCGCCTTTAAATGGCTTAATTCTTCAATGAAGAGTTGCAAGAACGCCCTTCTACCCAAAACAGCAGTTACACATTTCAGAGGGGGCAAGGAGGAAATGATTTCCGCAATGCTAACTTTAGCTAAAGTGAACAAAAACAAACACTTTGCCAATATTTCACACAGGAAAGTCCCATGAGTGCCAAGTATTTCTTGAGCTCTAGAATAAAACAAGTTATATGGCGACCATTCACTGCATGCATTTGTTTTCCCAGTGGGTTTTTGATTACCAATGATCCCCGCATGCGGGGTCAGTTCTGGTTAGGTTTACCTCCCATTGAGAAGAGTGCAACAGTTCATGCATGCAGAAGAAAGGATTGTGCGTATGTGAGTAAACTAACCTGAAATGAGAAGAGGTCTTTGTGGAGAAAACAGTCTCTGATTTCAAGGATGAAGTTGTTTCTGCTTTG
This sequence comes from Chascanopsetta lugubris, assembly GCA_016785325.1. NCBI lineage: Eukaryota > Metazoa > Chordata > Actinopteri > Pleuronectiformes > Bothidae > Chascanopsetta > Chascanopsetta lugubris. Next base: position 28,026 of record JAFBJT010112191.1, on the reverse strand, counting down.
AGACAAGTCGCAGCCTCTTTTTCCTGGGTGGGCTCATCCTCCACCTTGCCCCTGAGGCCCCTCCTACCGTAGGATGGTTCTGATCCATTATCCTTGGCGGTAGACGACAATGCCTCGGACGCGTCGCCCATCTTCCGGTCCTTGCGGACATATTTGGAGGTGAACTCCTGTTCCGTGTTGCCATAGAGCTCGGCAAGCTCCCTCCTCCTCTCCGCTTTGTAGCGGGCGATTCGCTCAGCCTTGGTCTCGGGGGCCGAGCTCTGTAAGGCGTCCACGCTATCCATTATGCAGTTGCGACGCAGTTATGGGATTTAAGTTGACTTCAATTGGCCTGGTACGATCTCCCTCGACGACAATGTCTCACTCCATCAACACCATCCCAGTGCTGCAATGCAAGAAAAGAAGACATCATTAGTGCATTGTGATTATAGAGTCGAATTTCAGATGGTTTTGCTCTTTAAAATTGTGCAAAACCAGATGTACCAAGGCCTATACTGCTCCACTTTTCATAGGAAACTGGCTTGGCTGGAGAGCTGCGAGCCAAGCAGTTCCCTGCCCCAGCTAACGCCCCCCCTGTGAGAATGATGTCAACCAGCTCTGCTAGAAAACAGCCGACCACCGCAGTGAGACTCTCATATAACCTCTGTGCCGACTGACTCACATGGAGCTGGCTGGAGAGAGGGGGGAGGAAGTGAGGGACAGTGAGAACCACACATCTTCATCCCGTTCTAATTGAGTTCTTAGCCGAAGATTTGTCAAGGCTAATCACTTCTGAAACATGATCCAACTCCATTAGGATTCTGTGGCTGCGTTCATTCTACGTCATGTGTTTTAATATCAAATTGGCACGACGGAACTAAAACACTCTCTGTTCACATGCGCATTTAAGCTCCATATTCGTTTCAATCCCGTTCGGTAACATATTCACGTATGCTGTCATGTGAATGCCTGTATGAGAAAGAGATTATCTCATTTACTGTCGCTTTATTTACAAAAAAGGGGAACAACGGTGAACATTTAGATGAAAAATTGATTTTCTTAAACTATCGATGAGTTGGAAGTTTGTTGTGACTGTTAAGAACAAAAACAATGCAGTGGCCATACAATGGTACTGCAACTTTTGATCCCTGCAACCCAGAGAGACTTTTCCCATGAGCTAACACTGAAAGAAATGGATGTCTGTAAATCAGTGGATACTTTAATGGGGGCTCATCAGCTACCAGGCACTTTTACTTAGCATGAGCCGCTTCCAATTCTAATAATACATTAATTGGGTGACTGAAATATCATTTAAAAGTCACCGTTTTTGGCCGACCAGAGGAGAACATTGCAATAAAGTTTCCAAACTAAAATGGAACGAGCAGCTTTCCAAACGTATGAAAACCGCAATCATAGCAACAGTGTTGTGTTTTGTAGATATAACCTGTATTTACTATTTGTCTGCAAGTGTGAATAGGCTTTTTTTTCTACATTTTATTTGTGCATCTTCTCCAGTAGTTATTCTGTAATCTAATTTCCAGGTCTAGCACAACAACAATAAAAGCTTATTTACTTAAATAGCTTTTCACTTTTCAATACCTGGTCCGTTAAATTTAGGAGGTTTAAATTTGCGCCTGAGTTGAGCTCATTTTGTTCCATTGAGTTTTCATAGAGCAGAAAACCACATGTGGCTCGAGGTTTGAAAAGCGCACTCGTGTAACTCGGTTGCCAGCTGACACCGGTAATGAAAATTGCGTGTTTGTAGGCGCTGCCTGCTCCACAACAAAACAAGCACCAGGGGCTTTTCCAAAGACGATGCCTTGGGGCTTCCGTCTCCAGAAAGCCAAAAAAAAAAGTGTATTTATGTCTGAGGGGGTAGAGGTTTCTCATCGTGCCCCCCCCCCCGTCATCCATAAAATTAGAAAGCGGGAGTTAATTTACCACAGTGGTTCTCACATTTATCATCAGGAAGAGAGGGGGGGGTGAATAAGAGAAAGAGGGCGCTGTGTCTGGACAGTGTTAGTGATGATGACACCAAAGAGGGAAAGTGAAGAATGGGTCAAGGATAGATGTTGAAAGGGTGAGCCGATGTGGTTCATGAGAGATTTTTCTGTATTGATGACACGACTGAACAAATCCTACCTTCGCCCCTCTGACCCCTGACCACCTGCTGGGCCATAAAACACAGCCCTGACCCAAGACTCTCAGTCATATTACAGCTTTGAAATATTACACAGGAAATCTGCATGTGTGTCGAGGGACGTGCGAGTGTTCAAACGAGTGTGTGTGTGTGTGTGTGTATGTGTGTTTCAGCCGTTTACCTTGACCCCTTCCACCTAACATAACAGGGCTCCCCCACACAATAAGGGCCCACAATGGTTCCCTTGTGTAAATTTAAAGGCGGTTCTGCCGTAAACTGTGACAGTGCTAGACGATTACATGTTGTCTGCGCCCGTGGTTATAAACATGGGGAGCTCACCTATACTGTGGGGAATGTACTTTATATGTGTTTGCTCATATAGGGTAAAGATAGCGATGGAGCAAAGCAGCTGTTTTGTCAAATAACTCTGGCCAGAAACACGACAGAGATAAGTCTAGGGACATAACAGATTCGGTTGAGTTTGAGCAATATTGAATATTGGAGACCAATATCTGGCAATATATAGAAAGACATTTTCTTCATTGCTTGACTTTTAGTAATGTACTTTGAGCGTTCGCTGCATCAAATAGCAGCCTTGGTTTTCAGGAGCTACACAGCTTGGAAAGTTATATGACCTATTAAAATTCTGCATCACTGTTGAAAGTCTACAGATCCAGCAGCAGTTACCTGTGATGCTCTGTTTTGTCCAAAGTGCCTCTGCTACGACATTGGATTTTCTCCTCAAAGTCCCTTCAATGCCTGTGAATGACCTTATGAAGGCAAAGTGATCCGGCTTTTGGATGTTGATTTCAGGACCAAAGCACATGCTTACATAATTCACTCAGGTCATTACCTATAAAAGGAGAGCTAAACACTACGCCAAAGATGGTTCATGGCGACCCAGAACATCCAGGCTGCTTTGTTTTGGAACCGGCGTCTGTTATTTTAGCCAACCATGGTAGGGAAGGGGAAGGGGGGGGCGGGTGGGGACACAGATGTGAGTCATAAGTTTCAAATCAAGTCTATCAGCAAGCGTGAACTCACCCGAATGAAATTGTTCTAGTTGGCGATTTACACGTCCACAACAGCCCAACAAGTCATTTCCTATTTATGGAGATCTCTTCAGAAATCAAGACAACTGGACGGAGCAGGACAAAAAAAACACAGGGCTCAGAGAGTAGATCTAATGTGCTAAAGCTGTGTATTATGATAGAAATGGCTTTTAAGATATCAATGGACTGAAGTCCTTGAGTGGATGCCTTTGATCTGAAAGATTGAAAAAGCACTAAATGTCCCATTCATCACAGCTAAGAAGTTTGCTAATCCACACAATATCTAAGCTCATGCATGAGCATTGTTGTGCTGACAGTGCATTCGTCTTGCTCGGTATGAAGTCATTCCAGTCCTACTCGCCAATTCATGCAGGCGATATAATTTCTGCAGCTCCGGGGCATGTAAACAAACCGAATCCTTCCATTTCCACCCGCTGTAGTGTTCTCTGACCTGACCAACACCCGCTGCCCTCTGGGAGTTGTTGAGAGGAAGCGCTGTTTCAACATGGCCCCGAATGGTCACTTCCTGTCCATGCTCCATATCATCCTTTCGAAAAACTTCATTAATCAGGAAACTTGAAAAATGTCCAAAACTCTCAAGGCACGGCATGGGTAAAAAAGCAGAGTTGCATGATTTGCTGTGAGTAATGAACTTCTCATGCAAAGACCAACAGGAAGTTGTTTGTTCACATTACATAATGTACAATACCACCAATGCAGAAGAGTCAGCAATTCACTAGATCTCTATGTTGGGAATGCAATCCGGTGTTGGTTGATTCAATTTAAGGGAACCTAACCAAAGACATTATTGGTGGCATTTATGATTATGTTACACAGTTATTTTTATTACATTCATTTTTGCTTATTTTTGACTGTCACTATACGTATGCATGCAAGCAATGGGAAAAGCTTTAATTGGAAAACAATACATGTCACATAGGTGTATGGGGATCCCATACACATTAACATTCCAAACCACAACCGCAAAAGGGAAAAGCCTGACAACCATGAGATTATGTATCTTTTTCTGAAATCAAAATTCCGGGCTAGAGGACAGAACAGGAATGCAGGTTACACCCTGACTCATAAACAGTGGATTTGCATGGGAAAGGTAAGAGATCTTGATCGGGCGCTGGGGTTCTCATGAGGCGACACAAAGTCAGGAGCTTAAAGAGACAAAGCCATAAACTCCTCACTTCATTGGTCCATGACCAAACAATGTTCATGTAACTTCTGTTTAGTAAACATTTCAAAATGGACAGATTGTCTGCCTTTAGGTTCAACCACAAAAACAACAGCTCTATAAGTCATTCATATAATGACAGGGTTGACAGCACTAATGGAACATACAGGGCTGCAACTAATAAACTAGGGTACAAACAGCGTCTGATTAGTCAGCGTTACTTCAGTTCAACTCCACTGTAAATCTATCACCAGTCTTTGTGCCCTTTTTATGCATGTGGATCAAATAACTACATCAGCATCTTCTCTCTCTTTTTCCACGCAAAATCATTCCACGGGCCAGATCGGACCGTCTTGCGGGCCAGTTCTGGCCTGCGGGCCGTATGTTTGACAACCCCGTCTTCGAAGACGATGAAGAAGCTTTCCTTTGCCAGCTGGTGTCTGGGGTCTCATACTCCTGGTCCTCATTCAAGCTTGGCACACAGGGTAAGCCCCTATAATTTGACGTCATATGGTAGAAATGTTGTCATGCTAACATTTTACTGACATTGTATCATTGCAAGACTGGCATTGCCTTAATTGGATAGCACTTAATTGGATAGTACGCATTGCTCCTCGACATCCACCTCAATTAAGTGGTGTGACTATACTTGCAAAAGACACCTCACAATGTATCTATTCAGCGGCACCAATTATGGAAACATTCTGCCACTGGAAACCTTCAAAAATCCACATAAAGCAACCGCAAGCATCAGAGAGACGTTAACATCAACTTTCCTTCGCTGCCCCAAAAAGAGAGGAGGCAGTTAAAGATACAGCCAAACTCCTGACACACTTTTTTCCCTGAGGGAAGAAGGTGGAGAATGGAAACTTTGCTTTTCAGTGAAGGAAACCAGGTGCCAGTGTTCAAAATTAAATTTAAAAAAAAAGAAAACAGACCTCCACTTCCCCCAGCTGGTATACAGTTGTGAGAAATGTTCAGGAACCATAACTGAGCGAAACAAAAGATGGAAGTTTCAAGTGCGCTCTTCAATGAAGAGGCAAGGGAGAGTTTCCCCGCACAGGATATGCGAGTGATTTCCTTGCTTTGAGGCGTGGTCCTATAATGTGTATCCCGGACCAGCTTTAATCTCAAGTGTAAGACAGTCACAGTAAAAATATGTGCAAATACATCTACAACAACACCGTTATACTAGGCAAGTGTAGAATGAGGCATAAAAATGCATGCCCCCTACTGTAAACAGTATGCTGCGTGTTTGCGTGTGTACAACCACAACTAGGTCATGTGACCTACCATTGAAAGCAGATAGGCCTGCGTACGGGTCAGCGGGCCCTAATCCAATAACTCCATCTTCCACATACTGGACTTTAGGCATTAGCCCCTATTTGATCTATTCAGCCAAACAGATGCAGCAGAAAACAGCTGGGGAGGGGGAATGGATCCAGGGTGTGTCTTATTTATTTATTTATTTATTTGGTAAGCCGCCCTCGCACAACAATCAACCACATACTGAGTGACCAATGTGTTTCTCATTAAAAAGCAATCTTTTGCCGTTTGAGGCGGTTTAAGTACAGCGACGTTTTAATTGCGATTGTTGAGTCTGACGAGGCACAACTGCCTCCGCTAACGGAGAGTTTCAAAAGCACCGTTCTGACAGGAGGTGTGTAAAGCCTCCTTTCCCTCGCATGACTCAACTGTGCCGAGGGTTGGAGCCACAAGGGAAGAAGCAAGGAGAATTTGACCGAGTGATGACGGAAGGAAATGCTGAGGGATGAAGAGGGAGAATATGAAGGTATGGCTGTGGACACACAACTAAAGGGAGGATGAAAGGAATCTAGGGGCCCTATCCCACTGGTCAAAGAAAAAGTGTTGAATCAGCAATCACTCCCACGAACAACCAGGTGGATGCACTTAGTATTTTTGCCCTCATCATCTTTTGCCGATACAAATACAAGAAGCTTCTCCAGTGAAAACTACTTGCGAACATTTGCACGCAAACGTAGGCATGAATGCTAGTATTAAAACTTGGGAGGGCGTTCAACCTATTTATTTCAATGACAGGACCACGATGCAACACTGGCAAGAGGGTCGTACGAGAGTGGTCATGTGGTAATGTTCCCCTCATTCAGGATTATAAGGCAAGTTATCAAGCTCCATGGTAGGGTTGTTGGTTGGTCGCCATTAACCAGCGTATTCTGGGTGTTAGACTTTGCCATGCCAGTGACACACTGGTGAAAAAAACACTGCAAAGCAGTCTAACCACTGGTAATTGTAAAGGTGTTATTCCCTTTTCATGGTAGTTTCATGGCGGCTTAAAAAGTCTCGGGTAAGTATTTTGATGTGAGAGAGCCGAGAAGAGAATGGAGGGAGCGACAGAGGTCAGAGCGGAAGGGAGAAGGAAAGGACGCAGAGAGAATGGGCTCTGTCGGGGCGTTGCATTGGGGGGTAGATGTGATGGCTTTGTGGGGCATGAGTCTGCACAGTGCCATGGGCCTCATTCTGGTGGTGTAGGGTCAGGGGGTGGAGGGGTGGATGGGCGTGGGGCAGATCTGCTGCAGAGAAGACGAAAGAGGAGGAGGACGTGGGGGGAAAAACAAGGCTGGAGACTAATCCATCTTCATCTCTCCCTCTCCCTCTCTGCAGCTCCCTCCTCCCCTCGGTTTCTCACACAGACACAAAGTCCCTCAAATCCCTTTTACCAGAAGCCCCGCTGACTGCAGCCAGTCACCCGAAAGGCAGTTGACACAACACCCCCCTGGGTACTCATGCCTGCACTCTGCTTCTCCTTAGTAACTGACACTGTAAAAACTGTTCTGACCTGCCTGAGGCGGACCCACCATTGTCAGAGGGCGAAGAAAGAATGCCAATTCCCTTCCATGAAATCTTTCGTTTAGGAGGACGAAGACGGCTCGTGTCGCTCAGTCCCAACAAAAGCTCCGAGGTTGTGGACAGAAGAGCAGGAGCGTATTTTCTTCCCCTCGCTCTTTGTTCCACACTTCCGGCTTTCTGTTTGCCGCAGTCAGAAGATGTCATTAAATGTGATCTATGGGAACGCAAACAAGTAGGTTCATAGACAAACGCAGCAGAAAACCTGACACGCGGCAAAGGAATGGTGAAAACACACCAAAAATACACACACGGGCTCTCCGACATGGCTGCGGCGATAGTGAAGAGGAGTTGTGGGTTGGAGCTGAGGGAGAATACACACACACACACACACACACACACACACACACACACACACACACACAATGTGCTAAACTGGAATCTTTTCAAAGAGTCGACATGTGCCAGAAACTAACTCCCACGCAGGGATTTTATGGGACACACATACTGTAGCAGTTAAAGCACCTCACCTCACACCATTCGCTACCCTTTGTTTTACACCCGCATATGGAATTCAAGGGCTTCTCTCCAGCAGCACTCTCTGTGACCGAAAACTGTGCAAACTCAGTCAGTGCTTGGCCAATGCCTTTAAAGTCGAACGCTGCCAATCGCTTTGAGTAGAAGTGATGTTTTTGATGATTTTATACCGTGCTGGAGGAATGATGTATTCTTATACGCATGAGTGCTCGGCAGAAATGAGATCTGTAAAAAGTACAAGTCTAGAGCGCTGACAAGTTTTGTTCAGTGAGATAAATCTTCACAATTTGATACCACTTTGACTAAAAATCCAATGTTAGGCTATTAGCTAACTGCTAATTGACGAGCTATGGTCTCACTTACCCTGTTATTGTCGACTGCCTTTTAATAAGCGCGGTAAAAGTATCACAATTCGAGAAGGGTTCGATTCGTTTCGTATAAAGGAGCCCCAATATTCACATGTACGCGTCAAACACGAGCGACTCCGACAAAGAACTGGGCCCTGAATACGACACATTGTTCTGCCTCGCCAGTGAAACTATCCGCTGCGATCTTTGCCCCAGTCCACAACCATTGGACATGGTCTACATCTTCAGGATGACCATCAGCCAGACACAGACAAGCCTGAGCCTGAGCCCGAGCGAGAGGGTGACATGAGGAGGGGTCGGGATCATCGGAGTGGAATGCCTCATCCACAGAATCCTGCTTGCGGGGATTCTCCCTCTCTGCTCTCTGGTGACCACTGTGCAGAGCAGACACCATCTGGCCAACTGGAATGCTACCGAGCAGGGGGGCTGGAGGGGGTTAAGGGGTCTAGTGGATTGAAGGGGGGGATGGGTCATGGCTGAGTGATGGAGTATTAACAGTAAGGGTAATAACCGTGACGCCAGACAGACACACTGGATTGCAAAGGAAAACTGAATTGTAAAGCTATAGGAGCAAGCTTTGTCTTGCAAGTATCTCAGTACTATATCTAACCGATTGCTTCATTAGGTACACAAGCATGTACTGCGCCTTCAAACTGAATTAAGGAACAAAGACAGTCTTTATGCTACGCTAAGTCTTGCTGCAGGCTGTAGTTTTGTGTTTAGCGAATTAACGGTATCTCTTGTCGGTCTTCTTGTCCAACTCTGGACAGGGAGGCAAATACTACATTCTACAATGTCTACTGTCTTGGCAAATTCACAGGTAAGACAATTAAACTATCTTTAAAAACACCCTCCGATATTTTGTTGATTCATTTTGATTCAAGTTGCGGATGGTGTCAGATGTAATTCAGACCTGGCCCGGAGCTGAGCGTAAGTGAAATGGAAAGAGGCCTTGTGCTCTTGCCCCTGTGCATGGAAACTATTACACATGCACAAATCGAACACATGTCTCAAGTACAACCATATGTTTGTGTGCCATGCAAATATTACAGTTATAGGCCTTCCCCGCACAGCCGCTGACCAAATACAGTGAGCATCACCGTGTCAACGCTGGAAGCGGTCCACCCTAACTGCTAGCGGAGTTTATAAATATGTCTTAGCGGAGATTAGCCCGAGGGTAACCCCGCGCGCTCCTCCCTGCGGAGCTCCGATTGCTCACATTGTCACATCCTTTCTGGTTTTTGTAAATATTTGCTCTGCAGGAACTTCTTGGCAGCACGGCCCACATTAAGGCCCCTAGAGCTGAGGAGAGTAGGCTTGGCTATGACCTCCAGGGCAGGTCTTGTGCCCTCGGTTTGTTTTCCAGACAAGTTTTTCGCACTTCAACTGCTGCATGTTACTCAACCGTCAAGTAACACAAGGCAGGTACTGGGCACCGGGAGACTGCTCGGGACGTCTATGTCGCCCTGACCACATGAAACCCTAATAAATAACTGCGGTTTTGCTTCTCAATGTTCTACGTTTCCACGCTAAGCACTATATTATGGAGTTCCGATACAAATGAGAGAGGGAAATGCTTTCAAGTGGTTTCGAAACTGTCTTACATTTATACAGTCAGCGTGGTCTTTAATAGAAGCTTGGAGGAACTGTATATGTTTCACTTGTGCTGAGCTCATTTGACCAAAATTACCTGGGGGGCCTGTACATGGGAACACATACGTAAGTCAGCTGCGCCTGGTATTTTACAGAACTGTTCACTCCGGTCCCCAGGTAGCATTTCCAAATAATGTACCGTTGATTCCAAAGGTTCGCAAACCAGGATGTCAATACAGAGGACAATGAGATTTGTGCGGTTTTGAGGAAAAAGCCCAACATTCCTGAGACATCACATCTGTCCAAACACCATCCCCCCCACCCAAATCTAGTCGTGAAAGTGACTGACCTGGACAATATCTGACTGCTTGGACAGAGTCCAGATCCAAATCCCAGGATATGCTCCCAAACATATTGTCAGAAAAAGGCTTTGATCTTATCTGGTGCAGAAATACATGGCAAAGGTCACATGAATAGAGTGATCTATGTCAGAGGTGTGTTTATACCCTACTTCAGCAATCCGAAAAACACATAGAAGCCGAATACAGGTGCAGACGTTTACTCCCTCTGAGGCTCTCTCTTTCAGAGCCTTGTTAAAGGTCTTAATTACCCAAATAAATCCAAGTTACAATCCTAATTTGAAATAGATTCTTTTTTTACATTTAAAAAAAAAAAAAAATCACTTTAACTACTTCAACACCCCGTGGGAGGTGTGTCTGTTTACTCAATACAAAATCTGCTTTTCTAAGGGTATGCTGGCAAAACAGGAGCACAGTGCCCTAATGAGAGACAGTCAACTCCTCTGAAGGTGAAAGACAAGGGGAAAGTCCCCTGGGTCACTTTCTCGAATCAATAAGAAAACAAGGCAGTGCTTTTGTTCACGAGGCTTCACTCAATCTGTGTAAATACTCATTCAATTGAAATGAATCATATTTTCCCAGTTAAAAAGGTGCAGTGTGTAAGATTTTTAAAAATATTACAAAACAATTACATACTGACATTTTCATGAATTCATAATCACCTAAATGTGTTATTTTTCTTTCTATATTTACATGAAGAGGGGGTCCTCTCTGTGGGGGCCACCATGTTTTTACAGTAGCCCAGAGTGGACCTACCAAACATCTTTCGAGTTTTAATGACAACTGAGGGTTACCATAGGTTCCTCTGCTCAGAAGGGTATGAGCGAGGTGATGGATACAACAGGCAACTTCACCACTAGATGTCACCAAATCTTACACACTTGCCCCTTAAAGTAACAACTTCTTGGACACGCAGAGACAGTTTAGGCGATTTTTAAAATGGAGACTCAGACCTTTGCACTCCCCTTTGTCTCCTTGAGACGTAAGTGATCCACCGATTGAAACCTGACCCACTGTTGCATTCATGAAAACACGAGTGACAAGTCAATGATCCAAGTACAGATAAAAACAAGTCCCTGCAGCGAGAGTACTACCACCGCCGCCTTGCACAGGCCAGTGTTGAGTAACAAGATCCATGCAGCATGGACGCACAGCACCAACCCCCCCACCCCCCTGCCGACCCCACCCCCCCCAGACTGACACGAGGCTGCGTTCAGGTGAGTGATAACACCACACGCATAGAGCACTCGCTTCTGCGCGACAACAATGGAGCGTGTGCGTCTTTGTTTGGGGGTCTTGACACGGTCCGACAGAAAAGGCAGGTAAAGGATCGTGCAGGTGGGAGGAAGAGGAAGCGTGACCGGAGCCACTCCCTGCTCCTGCATCCGTCAGCTGTTCAGCCCCCAACTGACAACGCGCAACGCAGGAGCCTCTCTTCTGCATGTTGCTGTCCTGAACAGTCCCGTTCAATCGGTCTTATCAAGTTGTGCATCTTGATCAGACAACACCAGAGGGCTGAGCGGGGGCGCTCTCTGGAAGCCTGTTGTGACACAGGCCGCCGTAGTGGGAAAATTACAGTCTGGCAAGCCTCAAATAGCATAGCCCTCGGATAGGGGTTGTTTTCTTTCGATTCAGCACTTGTGAAAAGAAAAGAAAAAAGCTTTTTGAAAGATTGATAGCACAGAGTAAAAAAAAAATAAAAAAAAAGTTAATGTAAATTGAATGTTGAATACATGTGTTTGGGAGAGTTGATGAGTCATGTTCAGCACAACTTTCAAATCTAAAATCAAACACCATTCCTCCTGGTGTACACAGTATCCAGTGTTTGCACAACCTCGAGACTTTGACACAGATAAACACACAACTTTGATTCCAAACTATTCTCTGAATGCTTTGTTTTAGTGTAACAGTGAGGCGGCAGTCTTTTGGTTGGAGACATGACTGAAAGCATTTCCTCTGA
>JAFBJT010112191.1:0-14731 GCA_016785325.1 Chascanopsetta lugubris | reverse complement strand
AGTCGACCTGAAACCGATACAGACTTTAGCTATTGTGGTAACTTTAATCTGTCCCCAGGCGAGTGGGATTTTATCTCTTTGTGGAGAGACAGCAGGTAGGGGCCATGAAAAGAGAGGCCCCGCTCGCTTTCCTCTCCCCGTGTTTGTCTTTTATCTTCAGGCTGGCTCTTAGGACATACTTCCCTTGGGGGGGGGGGGGGGGGCTCATTTCTGCTCCAGAGCCAGGAATAGCAATGAGCTGGATTAGTTATTTCATGCAAGCTAGCGCACATACCTGGAAGCGGCTGTTATCAATCAGGGAGTGGAGAAGCACAGCTATTTTCCTGCACGTATCAACTTGTGTGCGTAGGATAATCGTGGCATTGTGTGTTCTCCGGCCAAACCAGAACTCAAACAGCTGGCAGGGGCCTTCCCATCCCCTGGCACCCATCCCCACCACCCACTGCTCGACACCGAATTCTGTTGTGGCTGCCAGCAGGGAGAACACTGAGGCATGAACATTCGGATGGGGGGTGGGGGGGTGAGGGGGGGGGGTGATGGTAGGGTTCTGTGGACATATAGGGTGCTTCTGTCTTCTAATATTCCAATCCGATGTGCTGTCAGAGATGATGATGTGTCGTTGAAAAGCGAGTGCCCAGATTTAGTGTCGGCCTCTTCTTTGTTTTTTTGGGGGGGGCGGGGGGGGGGGGGGGGGGGGGGGGGGTTCAGCTCAGGTTACATTTAAAGGGGCAGTGTGTAAGATTTTGGTCATTTTTGTCGCTTGAGTATATTGAAAATATTACAAAACAATTTCATACTGACATTTTCATGAATTTATGAGAAGGTTATTGTTTTTTTTTCTTTGTTTATTATCCTATAATGAGCTCATTAACATATATTTACATGAGGAGGGGGGTCCTCTCTATGGAGGCTGCCATGTTTTCAGTAGTTAAAGTGGACGTCGTAAACATTTTTTGAGTTTGAATGACAACTGAAGTCTACCATAGGTCCTCCTTGATGTTCAGAAGGGTGAGGGTGAGGTGATGGATAGAACTTGCAACTGCATGTGTCGAGGTCACCAAATCTTAACACTCCACCTTTAATGCGAAATGATCTTTTCCTCCTCATGGTTTCTTTTAGAGCACATGGATGTGACAGATTAGTCCCACTGCTTGTCTACAGCACCAAGAGGTTGTTACAATTTAAAATAAATGTAGCCTAAAAAAAAAACAGCTTGATATTAATTGAGTCTGTACTGATTTCGTAGTTGGTATTAAGCAATCACATTTTAAGTCAGTGATTAACAACCCTTTCATGCTGAGTGCCAGTTTGACAGTGAGCCGTCGAATGAGTGTGGCCATGAAACAACAATACGTTTAACTGTATGTTTTAATTCATTTTTGATTCAACAACTTTTATTTTAAGACAGTAATTTATCTTTTGAGCTATTGCGGCCCCATTAAATGGGACAGTGGGCCAGATTTGGCCCACGGGCCACGACTTCAACATGTGTGCCTTAAATGGTTCAGGTTTCCTTGTCTCCATTTTGTGTCACTTGTGAAGCATCACTGACTTATTTTAAGTTGTTGCAGCTCGCACACAATCCACATGGATTCCCTTTGAGGCGGCAGCTGGTTTGGAGTTTCCTCACGTTTCTCCCGTGAGGCTCTGCAGAGTGAATTCAGAGACGGTCTCCTGCCTAAACCTCCTGACTCGTATTCGCCAACCCAGAGAAAGTCATTGGTTTTATTTTGACACTAGAAAGAAATATAAATATTTAAAGAGGACAGGAACATCTTTCATTCAGAAAGAAGGATTTAGAATTAATTCTCTGGTACATGAACTCCAGGTCATGGAGTTACTGCAGGAAAAAGCACTGATGGAGAATGGAGAAGTTACGAACAACTGACCATACGTGTGTACCATGTATAAACATATGCATTGTAATTATGACAATTATTCCATTTACCAAGACCAGATGTGAAGAATGCTCATGACGCACTCTATTGTTAAAAATGGTATTACAATTTGCCTCAATTGGCCTTTGCTGTCTTATTTTGGCATAATTTGTGTTCATTCCACAAACTACATTTAGCTAGGTAAGGGGAGGTAGTGGCTCATTGCTTCAAGTAGTTCCCTCTGCAAATAAAGGTTGCCAGTTCAAAACCAGCTTGAGCCAAGTTATAGTATCACAGGCCACAACACTGATACCCAAACTGGCCCAAATGGAATGGAAATAAATCCCTGTGAGCCACATTTCTGAGTAGGTCGTCAACAATTACACGATATACATGTCATGCTCCTTCAAACCATTCACTATATTTTTTGTTAATTATAGTTATTGCACATTTTATGTAACATCTATTGCACGTCTGTCCATCCTGGGAGTGGATCCCTCACGTGTGACTCTCCCTATGGTTTCTACCTTTTCTTTTTTTCCCCTGTTAAAAGGGTTTTTCCCCCGGTAGTTTTTCCTCAGTACGGCAGTCAATAATATCGTTTTTTTTCTACTCAGATATTTCACATATTAATCCTTAACAGCTAAAATATCATAGTGACTTCACCTATATCTATTATGTATAATAGATTATGTTCAAATTTGTCTCAAGTCTAATGTGAATATTCTCCCTCTTACTAAATAGCCTAAAACATATATGTACCACCAGGCACAAGACAGAAATTTGAATACCACCACATGAACTTATATTTGTCACTAAATGAGTTTAATTTTATATGTCGTCAAAAATCAAGATGTTGAACCTTATTTCTCTTGGTATCCTGTCATATCAGAAACCAAAATATACAGTAAATTGACTAATTGATTAAAATGGGTGGAACTTGGCCTGGAACCTTCAGGCAAATGGCAGGATGTGGTGTAATGATGACACTTTATAAGATGGTGAGCTGACAGTTCACAACTTTACGCCTTCTCCTTTTTCCTACCACTCTGCAGGGAAACTGTGGAGGAGACGGACAGTGATCCAGGCTCCTCAGGGTGATGGGAGACAGTGTCCACCCCAGTTGGCACAGTGGAAGCCTTGTCTAGTGAGGCCCTGCTACAGCTGGAGATACAGCACCTGGTCTGATTGCAAGTCTGAGGTCAGTTAGTGTGCATGATTGAGTATTGGATAACATCTGTCAGTACACAATAACAACGAAATGCACTGACAGTGGCACGTATCCAAGTGAAATTGTAGCCCATCATATCTTTCATTTCCCTCCCGTTAGGGGGCGAGGTGTGGTGAAGGCCTGCGCTTCAGGAACGTGTCATGCTTCGTGTCGGACGGTTCGGGTCAAGACAGCAGCCTGGTGGATGATGAGCTGTGTGGAGATCTGGAGCCTTCGGTGGACGGAGATACTCAGATTATTCTGCAGGAACAATGCACTGTACCTTGCCCAGGTAGGTCTAATTTAACACACATTAGATTCAATGAAATTTACATTCACTGACACGAAAGGGACTTTAAGTCAATGCACTGAAAACACACAGAACAAGAAGCGATGGCGTGCAGAGAGTTCAAACGTGTTAGAAATCATAGTGTTCAAGTTCACGTCCTCACAGAAGCATCCCTCTCACAGGGACCTGAGGGTATGATCCGATTTGAACCGGTTTCTTATCTGTACTTCGGCTCGGGACAACATGGTGCAATTACACACAGTAATCCCTATTGTAAGACGTTTTGGTCAATGTTTCCCCAACGTCATACACTGGGGAAAAAAAGCTATTCAAAATTAGCCAAAATATGCTTTTATTTTGAAATGCTTCCATTTACAATGTGTGTGACTCTGTGATGCTTGATGTTTACATGCAAGGACGAAGCCGAATCAAGCCCAGCTGAATCCGAAAGCCTCTGTTCACAGCTCCCCCTCACTTTCTTAGCTTTCAAAATAAAAGCCCCACATTAGAAAATCACTCCCCACTTGTTCCCAGCCCAATTTGCTTTTGAAATTGGAGTTTTTCTGTATTTCTGATCATAAGGGAACTGTATGTATTTATTCAAACGGATGCTAATTTTGCTTTGTTTTTTGGTGCAACATGCTAAATGTGTTCCTGCCACACATTTGATCATTACTGACTATAAAGTTATGTTGTTTTCACATGCATTTAAGTTTCTTGATGAAATGGTATTTGAAGTAATTGTTTCTTTAGTAAAGATGATATCAACAATACATAAATAATTTGCCTGTAAGATGTTTTGAATAATTTCATCAACTGATAACAATGGGTCTTGACGTAACAAAGGTTTGTTTGACCCCTCTGTAACAATCTGGGTTTCTTATATAGAAAATAATTTCCCACCCCTGAAAAAATAATTTCCCACCCCTGTTCTAGAGGGATCAATCACACTTTCACATAGTAAAGCCAAGTACAGTGCCATGTACATTTTGTCCAGTAGTAAAGTTTATGCAGACAGGATCATCAAATCCTCATCAATGTTGACAGGAAAGAGATGATCACAATGGCTCTTAATGGTCAGCCGTAAATCAGTTAAATGCTCTGAATATTTGATTGTCTATCTGACAGAAACTCCCGGGCCAACCAAACCAATTGTTGCTCGTCCTTTTCTATTTGTTTTTTTTGTGGCAAACTTCCAACGAAATAAACTGGAAAAAGGAAATCACTGGTGCAATCAGTCATAGCTCATCTGTTCGGTGAATGCCCAGCTTAACCACTTGACGCTGTCAACTGGCTAGCGCAAAAAATATGGCCTTTCTCGGGCACAATGACTCTTAAGTACCAGCGATTGTGCTCGGCCCAGCTTTTCACAATAACAACAGAGACCCCTGAAGCACTTACAGTTAAATGATTTTGATTGTGAGAGCTTCAAGAGCTCCGGAGTGTGGGGCACAATGCGGAGCTGATGCGAATGAGGAGAAGGCTGAGGAGGACGGCGTGGGAAGCATTTCACAAAGCTGATAATGGATGTGTTGTGGTAGCTGGGTGTTATTGTACCTCAGCTGCGTGTAGAGAGCGTGTTTGAGTGTGTGTGTGAGTACATGTGTCTATCTGCTTTACACTCACTGCTCCAGCTTGGATTATGTGGAGGCGTAATCGCCCTAGAATGAAGCTAATTGGCTTAGCGGGGGAAGGTCAAAGAGGACTTTCTTGCTGTGAACCAGTCACACTGATGAAAACTTTAAGTTTAACCCTCATGCATCACTGTGGACATTTTTTGTCACATTTCACCCCTTTATCATGGCTACCATGTTGGCTATGTTTGTGCCAATGGCGCAATTTTTGGTAAAATGGTCTGTCTCATGGCAACTTTCGAAAATTGAAAAACACAAGTTTGCATTGTCCGCATAAATGTCTAAATCAATATCAGCCCTTTTCAGAATTTTTAAACTTGCTTGCTGTTTTTTATGCGAAAAAAAGAAACGCCAAAAAAAAGCTATTTTCTATAAAACAAAGGAAGGTGGCTGGGGGATTGGTTTTAAATCAGTCATGAGTCTCTTTACCGGAAATATTGACTTTATGGCAGTGGAACATCTTTGTCCACTAGTGACTTAAGAGGGTAGTAGGTTTTAAATCTAATGCTACACAAATACTATAAAAGCCATAAAGTCAATAGTTTGGGTAAACTTTGACATACCCTTGACTGATTTAAAACCAATCTCCCAGCCACTCTCCATTTGTTTCATGGAAATGTTGTGCTTTT
Source organism: Chascanopsetta lugubris (assembly GCA_016785325.1). NCBI lineage: Eukaryota > Metazoa > Chordata > Actinopteri > Pleuronectiformes > Bothidae > Chascanopsetta > Chascanopsetta lugubris. The sequence goes on along the minus strand of JAFBJT010112191.1, from coordinate 9,092 downwards.
TACATAAAAAATGACATTGTAAGGCATCTAAAGGGTTAAAATCCTCAAAATGATTGAATGTTTGGTAGTTTTGAAAAGGGCTAAAGTTGATCAAGACATTCAGGGAAAAAGTAGAAGAAAATATTGATCTATTATGTTTTTCTTGTGTTTCTTTGGAAGCAGACATTTTTGTGCCTGATGACTCAAGAGGATAGTAAATTAAACGCCTCAGGGTTAAAATGTGATGAAAGTGAGAAGGAGGATGTGATTCTGCACCTGTCCTTTGAATTAGTGTTAGAGTTTTTTTTTTGATGAGTCATGATTAATTCAATTTGAAGAGATGTGCTCACATCAGCGCTGCCACAAAAGAAGCACTGTGACCTATTTTTGAAAGAATCTTTGAGGGGAGGATTTATTTTGATTCTTACATTTGATTTGACCTCCGTCAAGACACACAAGCCCATATTGTGTGTGAGCTAAGTTGACATTTGAACAAATGTAACAGGCTCAAATTAAATATTTCATTTCATTCTGCGATGGTTTATAAAGTTCAGGAGAATTCACTTCATATTGCGTTTTCAGTTTATAATGTTTAGATTATGTTTAAATTCGAAGCATTCACTGACATTTAGTGTGGAGGTTGCATATTACAGGTGATTATCCCTCGACTTACCTTGTCCCTCCAAGCGTGTCTTCACTTATTATAACTACTAAATTATGGGCTACAAATGTAAAGGCGTCAAGGCTTTGCAGTAAAAATTTTGAACATCGTAAGTTTTTCGTATTATGCTAAACATCTCAAGTTAGAAATAAAATAATAGATATTTGACGATTCAAGACGTTTTCAAAGTATACACACACACACTCTATCTGATAATGATTTAAAAATCAATAATTCATATAATGATGTCAATAATCACTCTTTTTTGTCAAATCATGTCAATTGCTGTTTATTGCTAGTGAGAATGATTTTTGGCTTTAACTGTTCAGACCAATAAAGCCAATAAAGCTATTAAATATCAATTCCTGTACAGGCCAGTTGAAGACACTACATTTGTCTTTATTAAACCCTCCTAAAACATTTGACCTTGACTTTTTTGTATTTCTGATTTGACCGTGTGTGTGTGTGTGTGTGTGTGTGTGTGTGTGTGTGTGTGTTGGGTGCTCTGTAGGAGAGTGTTACCTGAAAGAGTGGACCGTTTGGAGTCCCTGCCAATTCAGCTGTGTGAGCGGGGACGACCTCGGCTTCGGCTCAGTACAGGTGCGGTCAAGAGCCGTGGTGGCTCAGGATCCAGAGAACCTGCTGCAGTGTCCCGAACAGGAGATGGAGGCACGGCCATGTACAGGTCAGCGAGAACAGGCATAGATCTGCCTATCAAACGTCACAGTTAACACATCTTATCTGAGCAAAATCAATTGAAACTGAACAGAAATCATGTACACCTGGCTGCACTCAGTGCTTCTCTCAAAAGAAAGCACTCTCCCCTTAAATAGGGTGCTCAATCAGGCAGAGCAAACCACTTAACTGCCCCCCCGCCCCACCTCCTGCAATAAGCCAAAACATTAAAGAATGATGAGTGTTTCTTAACATACAATAAATACTGTATGTTCATCCCACAGATGGTCAGTGTTTTGAATACAAGTGGAGGACGGGACCATGGAAAGGCTCATCTCGCCCGGTCTGGTGTGAGCGCTCGGATGGACTTAACGTCACAGGTTAGTGTGTGCATAGTTTACAGTATATCCTCAGATGATGCCTGGTTCTATGATATCGACATCACTAGCCATCAGGTGTCACTTTGATTTACTACCCTCTTATTTATAGTTTTTGTGTGGCATTAGATTTACATGTTACTACCCTCTCGGTCATTAGTGGACAAAGACGTCCCAATGACTCCCATTGAAAACTGAACATGTCATGAAGTCAAGATTTTGGGTAAACTTGGACATACACATGACCGATTTAAAACAACCCCCATCTCCATTTGTTTTATGTGATCAAAATTCAGAGGTTTGAATGTTTTCAAACTGTCATTTAAAGGGTTAAAATCATCAAAATGATTGAATGTTTGATCCTTTTGAACATGGCTAAAGTTGATTAAGAAATGTATGCAAAAATTATGTATTCATCTGTTAAATGGTTATAGCAGTTTTTTTGGAAGCAGACATTTTGTCCTTGATGAGGGTAGGACATTTTTTTCACAATGTTCTGGTGGTCTATGAATTTTTTTTGTTGATTTCAAAATTTACCATGAGGGAGACCACCATTATAAAAAAGTGTGCCATTGGCACTAATGCAGCCAAAATGACAGCCAGATAAAGAGGTGAAATATGTTCATTTGGACAAAAATGTAGCAAGCTAGCTGACAAGCTGTCTCGAAGCTGATTGCATTGTTTCTGCAGATGAGTAAACCAATTTTCTGACATTGATTGGAAGAGGCTCTGCATAATTGATCCAACAAGTAAAACACACACCATGAGCACAATGAGCTGCTGGACACAGTTACTGATTTTTTGAGGTTTCAATTAATTCAGAGGGATCGTTTTCATCGGGTGAGACACAAACCACCCAGACCAGCAGTCCTCTGTTATGGATTGCAGCTTGAAATGGAAACACATGTGATCCATAACAATTAAAGTAGCACCACAGTAAAACCATTTGCCAATCAAATATGTTGCCTTGAATCAAAATTGTAGCTCTGTTTGTGCTTGTACAATGCTAATTCCTTAAAGATGCCGTGTGTACGATTTAGGTCAACTTTTGTCACTTCTATCTATAGAAAGAGAATTACCAAACAATTATATATAATGTAATGTATGTCTTGCTTTTTACATAACCCTAAAATTAGTCCTTTAAAGGTATAGTATGTAAGATTTTGGTCATTTTTTTTTCATTTCTAAAAAATATCCTGAAACAATTAAATTCTGACATTTTAATGACTTTATATTCACCTAAATGTTTAAATTATCTGACTTCCCCTTTAAATTAGCCCATTAATGTGTATTTACATGAAGAGTGGGTCCTCACTGTGGGGGCTACCATGTTTTTATAATAGCGCACTACACGCTCGAATGGGAAGGGTGAGGTGATGTAATTTCAAAAGCAAATTGGACTAGAAATGAATGAGAGTTGTTTTCTAAAGTGGGACATTTATTTTGAAGGCTAAGAAAGTGAGGAGAGGCGCTGTGAATGGAGGCTACCAGACGCAGCTGTGCCTCCTTGCATGTAAACATCGAGCATGACAGAACACACAGGAAACAAAAGCATTTCAAAATAAAAGCATATTTCAGCTATATTTTTTTTTTTTTTTGCTGTGCAGCTCGTACTCGACTCTGCGGGCCAAATCCAGCCCACATTGTTGTTCAGTGTGAAATGCCCAGGTCTGGTGTACCCACTTGGTACATGGTGTGCCAGTCTGTGGCTGCAATGCTTGGCACACTTCATCTTCCACCCATTCTTTGTGAATGTTTCCTTACTGTGGTGTTCCCCTCATGAATATTCCGACTGAGCTCGCTCCCCGAGCTTTCCACCTATAAATATTCAAGCAGCCCTCGATAGATTACTCTGGTCTCTCAGACATGTGTTTTCTCTGAGTGTCGGCTGGTGGAATCTTTGTCAGTGGCACCACATGTCTACGTTATGCAGCTTATTTTATTCTCAGTGGGTGGATACAATCCTCAGCCCGTATCATTTTATCGTTGTAAAACCTCAGATGAACCTGTTACAAAGTGAAGAAATGACAATCCCCTCCCTGGTTCTGGCAAAAATTCCATCAGGAGTGGAATGGGATTAATAGGGAAATGTAGACTCCCCGTCAGTGAACCTTATCCCCCCTGTCATGCGTTTGCCATTCCACTGATTGGTTGGGATGAAAGTTTCCTCTGCACTCCAGGTGCAATCCTGCATAGCAACGATGGGATAAAAATGTTCTCAAAGGATTTTGTGGTGAATTGAGAACTAGGGAGGCAGTTTTCTCTGAGTACGTCTATGTACCAGGAACAGAATAGAGAGGCTTTTCTTGGAGGAAGCCTGATCTTAGCAAACCGAGCTGCAGAGTGTTTAGTTATTTGTTAAATTACTTCCACACCAGCTGAGAAAACTCTGTAGAATGGCAGAGGACATGGTTCTGCAGCATGTTCTGCAGTTCTGCCTCTCACACTATGATTAGCAACAAAGCAAAAGTGTGTTTGTTGGTATGATCACTGCATGTAATAAAATGTATCCTCCTGTGTGAAATTTCTCCTCAGGGATGAAAAAGATTCTAAATTCTGGGAAACTGTGTAGCTTAAGATTCATTCAAGATTCACATGCTGGAGGGGAAACACACACGCCAGAGAAATTGAGGGCTGCAATAACCCTTCCTGGCTCAAACTTCCTCCGGGGGCAGCTAGGTGCAGAGGGCAGCTGTTTTTCCCAGCACCCAGGAGACCAACTTCTCGTCGCCAGGGTCAGGATACGGCTTCGCAATATTTTTTTAGAGGGGATTTTTATGGAAGGAGGTAACACGGGGAGAACACGCAAACTCCACACAGAATAGTTCCCGTATGGGGAATCGAACACGGGACCTTCTAGCTGTGAGGCAACAGCTCTACCAACTGTGCCACCGTGTCAGCGTGTCACCAAAAATGTGATTGAGATGCCGCGAAGTAATCGGCAGAGCCATAACCATATGTGTGTCCATCCTTGTCAAGGGGAGTGCTAACCTTCTCTCCTTTCATACAACACAAAGTATCCCCGTATAGGGAACATGTCAGATATTAAACTGATGAGAACAGATACTACACTTGCAGTCTTATGGTAATAACACAAACCTTGACAAACACAAATGAATGGATTCAACAAGATGATAGTAAACAGACTATGAACACAAAACCATATTTTCTCTATATTTTCTGTTGAGCACCATCTGCCCTCAACATGGGGAGAAGTGGGTGGGGCTGCTTGATGGGGTGGGGCGGGACCTCTATTCTCAAGACTGATGAGTTTGATGCGTCCATATCGTTGTTCAATGTGGCCTGCAGGGTCGAGTATACAAGCTTTTTAATTCAAAATTTAGATCAAAATGGTCAAAATGTGCTTTTATTTTGAAATGCTTCCATCTCCGGGATGTGTGTGATTCTGTCATGCTTGATGTTTACATGACCACAGCAGCATTGTGGTGAAAGCGGAGTGGCCAGCAATTTTTACGTTGGTGCAGCTTACTTGGCATTCAAAATAAAATTCCAACTTTAGAAGACCACCCCCTATTGTTTCTAGTTCATCCATAAGATGTTTTCAATAATATCATAGAATGATAATAGTGAGTCTTATTTTAACACTCTGGGTTTCTTATGTGGCACGCCTTGAAAAATAATTGCCCACCCCCTGCTCTTGGGGTCGTTAATGTTGTTAATATTCAAACTGCATGTTGTATTTTTTTGTCTGACCTTATCTATGTCGCTGCCACCTTCAAGCGAGTTTATCTGATTTCTCTGAGATTCATGTGCTGCATCTATTATTCATAACAGAGAGAGACATGCCCTCCCTATAAAAGTGATGACCACTCATCAGGGTGAGTGGAGACGCTGTACTGACTAATGGACTCTGAAGTTGCTGTAGGATAATATGCCATTCGAGCTCATTTCTAACTCCATCTATTGTATGGATTGATTTCCACTGAGGACATCATGGATGGTACAATGTACATCTGATCTACTGAATGGACTCTTTACGTTCTGTAGAGCAGTGGTTCTCAACTGGTTTGGCTTTGGGACCCACCATCACCCTTTAATGACGGGCCACGACCTAAATCAAGGAGAATTTTCAACTTCTCAAATTGATTCAATGAAAAGATGGTGCAGTTTGAAAACGAGACTGTACAGAATATCACAGTATGCCAACACAAATAAACAAGTTTAATGATAAACAAAAACAACCACTAGGTGGCAATGCAAGAGAGGGAAATATTGTCTTTAACACTAAATTTGTAAAAGACCATGACTGTAAAGACATGGCGCCCCCATAGAGAGGACCCCCCCTCCTCGTGTAAATATATATTAATAGGCTAATCTAAGGGTAATTGGAAAAAAATAACATTGAGATGCTTATAAATTCATGAAAATGCCAGTATGTAATTGTTGTGTAATATTTCGAGAGGTGAAAATGACCAACATTTCACACACTTCACCTTTAAGTTTCATAGTGAATTATCTAAACGGATGGCGGGTGTCTATTAGCATCACATGGTATCATCACCACCTACTGTTCAGGAGTGTAAATGGGCGGCACTCTGATGCATAAAAACAAGTAAAAACAAAATAAAAGAGGAGGGAGTCACAGGGTTTTGTTTTTGTTTTTTTTCCCCTTGTCAAAAGCTTGCAACCCATTACAAACTTTTAGGTCGCGTCCCACCAGTTGAGAAACAGTGCTGTGTCAACATGACTTAATGAAGAAAAATGTCAAATCATTTTCAAAAGGCCATCTCTTCTGCACACTGTTGGACACCGTTGCACCCATGGAATATGTCTGCTACAGAAGGAACTGATGAAAGATGGAAACTTAAGAAGTGTTTTTCCACAAGAATCTCTTAATTATGAGCGCATTGGAACGATGAGGTTCATTATACTAATGAGTTGAAACTGGGTGAAAGTCACTTTCAGAAACACAACAACAAAGCGAGCTGCTTTTCCACCTCAGGCTCAACAAACTGCAGAGGTGCAAGAGAAACTGGGATCTGGGACACAGTTTGTCATGTAGTATTGGACAGACTGTGCTTGTCTTACCGAGCATCCTCCAACAACTTCCCATGACGATCAGTATTCTTCCCATGAGTATCAGAGTTTCACCTTATTTGGCCCTTTCGCTACAGGCGGATGCCCGGTGACTGCCAAGCCCATGTCGGACAGATCCTGCGACCCGCCCTGCACCAAGTCACGTTCCATCTGCACAGAGGTGAGTGAATACCCATTTTTTTAGACATCTGAGGTCTTCTTCTTCTTCTATTTGTTTTTAAATTATAGCTCTTTCTCAGGGAATCCCTACAATTCTGAGTCGTTTGTATCTCCCTTCCAATTCTACAGTCTGTTTGCAGGTGAAAAGTGTATAAACCATTTATCTTATCAGCTTCATAGTTGGTGCAGCTGTGTGGCTGCGGTCAAGGGAATAACATTGCTGATTTAGTTATAGTTTCGAAATGTCATGCCTTCGGTTTTAATGAAATATCAATAAACAGACAACTTGCAGAACAGTCAGTCGAATAGTTGGAAACTGGATCAATCTACAGGGCATAGTCACCAAATTGTTTTAAAGGTGCAGTGTGTAAGAGTTCACCTCTATTGGCAGAAAGATATTACAAAACAATTACAGACCAAAGTTTTCATTAATTGAAATGCCACTAAATATGCTATATTTGTTCCCATTACCCTTAAATGAGCATATCAATGCATATTTACACAAGGAGAGGACTCACTAAATATATTTTAAGTTTGAATGACAATTGAAGTCTAGGTTCTCCTGCATGCTCAGGGGGGTGAGGGTGAGGTGATGGATACAACATGCAACTTCACCACTAGATATCAAATCTTACACACTGCACCTTTAATACCTTTAAATCAAAATCAAATCAAATTGTATTTATATAGCCCGCATTTACAAATTAGAGTTCGTCTCACAGGGGTTCGCAGGGTGGGTAACATCCTCTCATATCATTTTATGAAAACGATTTGGAAACATGTTAAAAACTACAACACCACATTCAGCACACAAAGTACTGCGTAATGTAGAACTGTTTGCGGATGACTCACCAATGACATAATGAAATATTGAGACAGGCACAAAGAAAAATTGAAAAGAAAATCTACTCTAAACTTGCTGGAATAGATCAGGTACATCACTGGTGTGCCAGTATAATTACTCTTAATTTAAAGAAGCCTCTCAGCACGTATCAGTGTCCTCTGTCTCTTTGCGTCTCTGTCATTTGACGCCTTTGGCTTCTCTTGAAATCACCATCCTCTGGTAACTCTACATGACTTTGATGATTTTTTTTTTTTTTCCTGTCTCTTACTTGTCATCCGTCTGTGTCTTTCCTCATCTCCTTTTATGCTCGTGTCTCTATGTGTTGCCTACTGCTTCAGGGTATATTTGGTTGTACTAAGGAGTGTCCCTTGACATCTTTTGTTGTCCCCTGTAATGTGTCCCAGGTGTGTGGAATTACTGTGGAGATAACTGTCCTCCCTTGTGTGACATCACTGGTGACCCTGCAGGCTTTTCCAGCACCAGTGGAGGCTGATGATTTCTAAAAGTGTGGAGGGCAGCCAACTGGTGGAAATCCCAAGCTGTGTTTTACACCAGTTGGCTGCTCAGTGATACAGTTAAGCTGAAAATAAGGGGCATCAGAGATCCACACCCATATATGGCACAATCCTAATTTATATAGACAGCTATAAAACAATATATTGAGCAACAGTGCCCCCTTTGGCCACACATGGCAATGACTCCTGCAAAGGGGTTTTTAATGGCAAAATTAAAGCCCTAACAGTGGGTAATACCCATGATTCATTCATATAATAAATGAATGTACACGTCTGAAACGCTTTATAATTCATTAGTCAGTTATTGCCAGCACATGGCAGTCAGGGTGATGGTAGGTTCGGTACCTTATCCCTATGGGATTAAAGGAGTTGTGATGGAGACGTTGTTGTTGTTGTTGTTGTTGTTTAAAGGTGCAGTGTGTAGGATTTGGTGACATCTAGAGGTGAAGTTGCATGTTGAATCCATCACCTCACCCTCACCCTTCTGAGCATGCAGGAGAACCTATGGTAGACTTCTGCTGTCATCAAAACACAAAATATGTTTAGTACTTCCACTCTAGGCTAATGTAAATACATGGCGGCCCCCATAGAAAGAACCCGCTCCTCATGTAAATATATGAGTCATGGGCTCATAATTTGAATAGTTGAAAAAAAATAATGCAGCAGGTGGTTATAAGTTCATGAAAATGTCAGGATGTAATTGTTTTGTACTATTTTGTTAAGTGACAAAAATCCTACACACTGCACCTTCAACTGTTGAACTGAAAATATTTCATTTAATTTTAGGGTGAGGAGATTAAATGGAATGGCACCACCAGCTGCCA
>JAFBJT010112190.1:2674-12674 GCA_016785325.1 Chascanopsetta lugubris | reverse complement strand
ATAATAATAATGATTTTCTTTCACAACCCTTAAATGAGCCCATGAACGTATATTTACATGAGGGGCGGCTCCTCTCTACGGGGGCCGCCATGTTTTTACAGCAGCCCAGAGTGGACACACTGACAGGTTCTCCTCAGGTGACGGATACAACATGTGACTTCACCTCTAGATGTCAGCAAATCTTGCACACTGCCTTTAACACCTTTAAATCTCTCCTTTTTTTTTAAGGTGAAGAAACGAATCTGTTCCCCTCAATTATACATTCAAGCTTTTCCCCCCCGTCCGTCTCCTGCGGCTCGGGGCCGTGACTCACGTCCTGGTGTGGAGGTAATCTGGCTGCACGGGTCAGTGTTTGTTTACAAGCAGACATTTTCTCCTCCGCTGTAAAAAGTGAGGATTCCAGGATTTGGCGCGTCGCTCGCAGCCGATTCACCAGTGGAACTAATGTCTCCTCGCCTCTGTTTGCAGCACCTGAGGCAGGGTTTGCTTCATCTCCCTGTGTTTGCCTCCCACCATTGGTTTTGCATTTATTTGTGCTGCGACCCCCGGGGGCTGACGGATGAGGCCCAACGTGGAGGTGGAAAGACCTGCAGTTCACAGGCCGGCCACTTGGGGGCTGTCGATCCCCATCGACTCCCATGTTAACGTGATCAACTTTGGAGGGGAATGAAACATGTTTACAGCCGGGCACAAACCACAGTTTCAACCTGTCAAATGACAACTGTGTGGGGGCGGGGCTTATATTTATTCTAGCCAAGTTTAAAATGTTGCTGAATTATCTCTTGATTGACAGGTGATGTCATCATTAGGGGATGCCGTCGCCTCCTTAGCTCTGAGCGGACATGGCATCGTCGTGGGGGGGTGGGTGGGGGGGGGGGTGTGGCTCGACTGTAGACCTTCACTCGGCTCCTCCCAGCTCCACCTAAGCTCCGCCTCTTCCTCTTCCCTTTTTGGATTTAGCTCTCAGCTAGCCGCTAGTAGCTAGTTTCCACGACAACTGTACGGGGGGCTGAATATTTTGTTTATCTTTATTCTATGGAGGTTTGAAATTGTGCCTAATTTCGGGGCGTGGGTCCAACAGCTTTATTTGAGCTCCGCCTCTTTGCCCATTTTGGGATGAACCAGGAAGTAGGAGGAGTTAGACATTGAACCGCCCACATGCCTGATCAGCACTCTGCAGAAACCCCCGGACGGCGTGAGGAGAGGACAGAGAGGTGGTGTGTAGAACAGGCAGAGGTGTGTGTCGGTCGCAGTCGCCACACTGATCCCAGATCAGTCGCCGCCCTCGGATCAGCGGGAAACTGGGGGTGGGGGGCGACCAAGGGACCCCTACTGGCGCCGAACCCGCGATCATCTGAGGGATAGGACGGACGGGTAATTAGTGAAGCGGAGAGAGAGAGCGAGAGAGTTTGGGAAACAGATGGGAGGACGGGGGTGACATGTGTGGGAGAGAGGCGGCCCCCTCGGTGCAGTGTCAGCGGCATGCAGGGAGAAACAGAGAGAGAGAGAGAGAGAGAGGGCGAGCGAGGGGGCGGGGTTTCAGAGAAAGGTAAAAGGTGAGGAATGAGATGGATCGGAGGCGGAGACTTTTGTTTTCCATTTTTCAACAACAGCCTGCGAGATAGTGTTTGATGTCAAAGAACACCAACGGTGGCGTGTCGTCCATTTGTAGCCCCGCCCCCTTAATCACCCCCTCCCATCCCCTCCCCCCCTCCCCCCTCCCACAACTAAACATAACAAACAAAATGATCCGTTCATAAGGTTTAAAAATGAATAAGTAACTAAGATGAAAAAAAAAATGAAACAAAAACAGACTTAGAGAAAGTAAAACTAAACGAAAGGACAAATATTAAAGAAAAACATCAAAGAAACAAAACAAAAGATCAATAGTAACGTACACATGCAGCGTAGCGCAGCGCGTCGTCGGGCAGATCACATGGGGCTTGTGAGTGTTCACAGAGGATGGAAACATATTGGTCTGATGTACTCCCCCCCCCTCTCTCTCTAACCCGGCCCCCCGCCTCTCTCTCTCTAACGCCCCCCCCCCCCCTCCTACCCTCCCCGCGCCAATACAGCAAATCTGAAATTGAGCGAGTTCTCAGCCGAGTGGAAACTTGTTAGGAACGACGGGAGGAGGCAGATGAAAAAGGGGAACGCGAGAACCCGAGCTCGCTACACGTGTTAGAGGAGAGTTTTCATCTCATCTCCGACTGTTTGAAGTCAAAAAATAAATTAATAAATAAAGACAGAAAGAAGCTGTAAGAAAGATTGAGTGAGGAGGAGGAGGAGGAGGAGGAAGAGGAAGAGGCGGGATTAGTGAGGAGGATTTAGAGAAGACACGTAAGCCAGAACAGCTGCTGTGACCAGAGCAGATCAACAGTTGGACGTTCAGGGAGTATCGAGTCTCAAGTTTGATCTGTAGACAAGAACCACTGTCTACACACACACACACACACACACACACACACACACACACACGCGCTTAAACACACATGTAAACCCTGCGTGGCAGAAAGCCGTGGTAAACCCTGTGCACACACCGTGTGAACACAACAGCACCGAGGTGCCGCTCCGACAATTACTCCTCTGACCCGGGAAAGTTTTTCAATTATGCTGAAAATTCCTCTGCAAAGAAACAAAAGCCGCCTCCTCCATTATTGAACTCCGTCGCCGTGACGACCGGAGCTGCCGTTTGTGCCGCCGCCCACAGAGTGCTCGTCGGGCTCGGAGGGGGCGCTTCCCCTCGTCGGCCATCTTGCCCGGGCCCGACTCCTCCCACTTCCCGGTTCATCCAATAATTCGGCCCATGAGGCGGCGCACAGGTCGAGCCCACCATGCTGTCGCAGCATCACTCAAGAGGCCACGCCCCTTAAGTACGCTCCGTTTCAAACCTGGGTCGAATCCTGATGAGCCCCGCCCCCTGAACATGTGACCGATCGAGACCACGCCTGCACTTTGTACCACCTGTCGATCTGTAGTGTTGTTATTTAACATGGGAGTCTATGGGGATTGAATCCTGCCCCTAGTGGCCCTCCCTGTGAACTGCGCGTTTTTCCACTTCCTCATTGGCCTCGTCCGTCAGCGCTGGAATGTGTTGCCGGGTGAATCTACGCTACCTGTCCCCAGATTGGACGGCCCGTGCAGACTTAGGGGATTCAAAGGGGGCGTGGCCTCGCCCTGGGACCTCCTTTGTTTTCCGAGGTTTGATAGAACCTCTCACACACTCGATGAGCTGATCACCTGATGGCAGCGCCGAGCCCAGTTAGCCTCTGACTTCTCCGTTGTTGTTGTTTTTTTCAATTCCTGCTGGCGGAAGGAATGAGTCAGCATTATTTAGCCCCGTCTTCACTTTTCGGAAATGTTTTTTTATTTTCTGCTTCCGCCCGAAGAATCATCAGCGATGAGGAGGAGGAGGAGGAGGAGGAGGGGGAGGGGGAGGAGGGGGAGAGGGAGGGGGGTGAGTTTTCCTCGGGCACAATAATCTCAACAATATCCTGCGGCGATGAGCCGTTAGTTTTTAAATCATTGACTCTGGGTTCGTTTGCGATAAGAGAAGTTTCTCTCCTCTGTCTCGAGCTCCGGCTGAAGCCACGGGGGCCGTCCCCCCGATATCATCTCAAGCCCCGACTCATCTTTTCTCTTTAAAACAAGGAGGTTTCATTCACACCACATTTCTGTCCCGCTCCAGAAATGCTGACTGGGTTCTTATTTTTTTCTGCCTGGCAGTTTTTTTTTGTATTTTTTTTTGTATTTTTTTTTTTTTGACCAAGCAGAAGCCGAGACACTGGAACACGGACTTTCTTTAGAGTTTCTGTGTCTGTCAGGAGACGTGAACTTTCAGCCTTAAACCCTCAGAGTTTCACGTCCGACCGTAAAGCTCTGAGGTGTAACGAGTCGTCAAAAGAGTTTCCGTTGCCACGGTTACGACACTGTCATGTGGTGTGGTACGTTTTTAATACTCTAACTCAGTGACTTCATTAGTTTTTGGGGTTTTTTGGTGTAGTAACAGAAGAGGTAACTAGAGACTATAATCAGTGACTCTTTAATGCTGTGAATCAGTTACTCATTTAGCTACTTATTGGCAGAAGTAACTATAATGAGTTACTTTGATCAGTAATTTAGTAACTATACCTGGTTGTCCTGTCAGAGTAACATGGCCGACGCCACAGACCGGCGACCTCGATCAACAGGGATGAATCGCATGGTCTCTGAGCAGAGAGAGAACAGACGGACAGGAGGCGTGTCAGCCCTCAGCGGCGCCCCCTGCAGCTCAACTACCGCACCTGTAGAGTTTCCCCTGTGGCCCCGCGATCGATACCAACTCATAACTAGACATCACGTCGACTCTGAGAATCCATCACACCTGATGGATATACATTGTTTCTAATGGAGGGAGAGAGAGAGAGAGAGAGAGAGAGAGAGAGAGAGAGAGAGAGATTAGAAATGGTTGAGATGTGAGAGGGAGAAGACGAAGAAGAACAGGGGAGAGAGGAGGAGAGATGGAGGGAGGAGAATTAAGGAGACTGATAGTTGAGTGCGGGGTCCAGGGGGCATGGATATATGTGTGTGTGTGTGTGTGTGTGTGTGTGTGTGTGTGTGTCTATGTGTGTGTGTGTGAGTCATACACACACCCCCCCCCCCCACAGGAACGGGGGGGCTNCCCCCCCCCCCCCCCCCCCCCCCCCCCCACATGGAAAGGGGGAGCTCATGAAGACAGATGTTGTGACCTTGCTTGGTGATAAGGCATGAAGATAAAGTAGTGTTGGATGAAATCACTGAAAAATACAGAGAAACAGAAGGGTGTGTGTGTGTGTGTGTGTGTGTGTGTGTGTGTGTGTGTGTGTGTGTGTGTGTGACAGCAGCAATAGAGTTAGACAGGCCCATGGACAGATGGAGAGATGAAAAGACAGATAACGGTGTGACGGTATGAATGACAGAGATGAAGAGACAAACGCACATGGCTCAATATTGAGAAGGCAACCACACACACACACACACACACACACACACACACACACCCACACTAAGCTTCCTCTAGCTAAACTGCTCATCTTTGAGCAGCTGACCAATCACAAGACAGTGGGCCAGTCGGCCAATCACAGCGGTCCGGGCTGTTCTGTGTGGGAGGGGCCTCTTGAAAACAGGAGCTGGAGCGGTGGACAGCATCTTAGCAGGTCAACCTGTTCCATCCATGACACTTAATTAGATGTGTGACAGTAGAACCTGTCATCTTCAGTGTGCAGGTTTTGGCGACACCTAATGGTGAAGTTTACGTATTACAACATAATCAATATTGCTGTTGTTATCACGTCCTCCTCGGTTTAGCTCGTCTCTTCCTGGTTACCATAGAAACATGGCCGCCTCCATACTTTCATCTCTCTCCAGAAATATGCTTAATATGATCAGATGGAAAGAAGATGGATGGAGAGGCTGGGAATTGAACACATGACCTCATGCATCCACTCTTGCTGCCGTTAAATTGACTATGTCTTACTTTTCTGCTGATCCGCCTGAAAGCTCTCATCTTGTGCAGGCGTCTAAAAAGTAGAAATAAATAAAAATGAATAAATGATCCAAAAAAAAAAAAGTAAAATAAAAGATGAAACGAGTTTTAACGTCGTAAACAGAAGCGAAGGGGATCTGAACTCATCTCCTGCGCGTCCTTATTAATTTAACGATACTCCCACAAGTGCCACTTTCTGTCTGTTACGCAACCAACCCTCGCACACGCTCATTCCGTCTTGCTCTTCAGAGGCCCCGCCCCCCGCCCCCCCACCCCCCCCCCTCACATCCTCATCTTCCACTACACCTCACAAACAAAACCTGAAACACAGCTGTGACATCATCCAGACTCCTCTTACTCCTCTTCTCCAGTCACATCGAGACTTTCTCTGTTTCTTTATTTGCTCCTTTATTTATTTATTCAGTTGTTTATTTATTTTTGGTGTTTTTTAATCGTCCTGCCTTTGGTGGCGCTTCAAGCGGAGAGAGAGAGAGAGAGAGAGAGAGAGAGAGAGAGAGAGAGAGAGACGGCGGGAGAACAAAGCTGAAGAACGTCTTGATCAAGACGGCAGATCTCTGTGGAGTCGGGTATAGGGAGGGATGGATAGAGGGGGGGGGGGGGGGGGGGGGGGGGGGGGGGGGGCGGGGGGGGCGGAGCCTGAGACAGGCAGCAATCACACTGCACAAACACGGTGGAGGTCAATGGCATCACGGCGTTATTTCGTTGCATTTCATCATCGTCATCCATCTCTCGCTCGCTCGCTCCCTCGCTCCTTTCATGGCTGGATTTCTCGTTGATGACAAAGACATTTATGTGTCTCTTATGTACTCGCACCCCCTCTCCCCCCCTCCCTCCCTCCCCCCCTCCCCCCTCCTCCTCTTCCTCCCCCCCTGATTCTCCTTGCTGTTTGTGCTTCCTCTGTTTTCTCTCCCTCCCTCCTCTCGTTCACTTTTCTCTCATTCTCAATTTGCATCTCCCCCCCCTCCCTCCTTTGTCTCTCCTTCCTGTTCCTGTTCCTCTCACCTCATCTTCATCACTCCTCCTCCTCCTCCTCCTCCTCCCCCCCCCTCTCTCTCTCTCTCTTCGGCTTACATCATTCCATCTCACCTCTCTCCCTCGACTCTTCTATACCTTTCGCGTGATTTAAATTCATCATCTTCCTCTTCCTCCTCCTCCTCCTCCTCCTCCTCTCTCACCCCCCCTCTCTCTCTCTCTATTCCCACTGATGCTCCCTTTCTCTCCATTCATCCTTCCTCCGCTCACCAAATCCTCCTCTTTCTCTCTCCCTTTCCTTGCTCCCCACTCCTCCCCCTCCTCCCTCCAGCACATCCCATCCTCCTCCTTTTTCATCCTTTTCTTCATCTTCCTCACATCTGCTCCACCCTCCCTCGCTATTGTTCCATCCCTCCTTTCACGGCTCATTTTCTTTTCTCCTCCCCCTTTTTCCTCCTCGAACTTCCCCACTTTTGAAAAACACATCCTGCGCAGCCTTGTTCCCTAAACCCGAAACCCCAACACCCCCCTGCCCGTCCGGTCCCCCACTCCTCCTCCCTCGCCCCACACTCCCAGTCCCTTCTTCAAACAGCTCCGCCCCCTTTCTCTCACTCATCTCTCTCTCTCTCCCTCTCTCTCTCCCTCTCCCTCTCTCCCCCCCCTCTCTCTCTCTCTCTCTCCCTCTCAGTTGAATCCAATATGATAAAACAGTTTGACATCTCTTACATCATCACCATCAACAACATCGACAACGATAACAATCATATCCGTGGCAGAGTCGGGCGATATTCTCCCAAACCATAAATATTACAATAGAAACCATAAAGTACAAATGCGCCCATTACGGTGACTAAATAAATGACTGAGATCATTCTGAGGAGACGACCTCATGGGTGGGTTTCGCGCCGGGCGGACCCCGGGCGCCTTTCCAATCCTCTTCTGACGTCCTCCCTCCCTTTTCCTCCCTCAGCTCTGCGAGACAACCGCATCCAGCTGCACCGCTCCACGCCCACCGAGCTCTCCATCACCATCGCCGACGTGCAGCTGTCCGACGAGGGCGAGTACACCTGCTCCATCTTCACCATGCCCGTCCGCACCGCCCGGGCCACCGTCACCGTGCTAGGTGGGTCGCGCTGCTCCTCCGTGAGTTACAGGGGGGAACTGTGGGACAGACGGGTGGGAACGAGCGCCCTGTCATACCACCTCTCACCACTTGAGTGAGTCTCGAGCCGCCACAGTGCCGTGTCTTCCTTTTCATCCACATTCTTTATGGTTCGCTCGCTTCTTAACGGTGGTTCAAGCATCATCATCGTCATCATCCTGGGTATTTACGCCACTTCCTGTTTTGGTTTCAAAGTAAAAGGCCTTTATTGTTTCTTGTGGAAAGCCTCGTGTTGTCATGGTGACCTTGTTTGTTTGTTCGGGGGGTAAATGTAAGTTTACCATGTTACCATGTTAAAAGATATAAAGTTGTATGGAGGGCAATAAATAAAAAATCATAGATAAAATATATATATATATATATATATATATATATAATAGAAACAAAATAAAGGGCTCATTGACACAAAATTCTGATACTTAAATGGTAAAGTGTAGAAAATACATCATTAGCAAATGAATATCTTATTTTGAAAAGTGTTATTAGATCTTTGTATGTGCTTGTGCGTCTCCAGCACCTCACAGCTCGTCTCCGTTTTCAGTTTGGCTCTCAGACTGGTGAAACCATATAAATCATCATTGTAAAATATATATATATATATATATTTATTTATTTTTTTAAAGAACTCCTTTTACTCCAGTAATTCCGCGCATACCTCGGTCTCTGTGTCTTTTGGAGGAGGATCCTCTCCCAGAGCTTTCAGGTTCCCCCCAAAGCCCTGAAACGTTGTTGTGAGTGGGGCGGGAGGACGTCCCTGCCCGTCTCGCGCCTCCTGAGACTGACGGCTGCGCAGATCAGTCCGACTGCAGTCCATCTTCATTTGTCTGCTCAACCTGCGGGATGGTGACAAATCTAAATGGAGGAGTGGAAGCCCGGGACGTTTTCCCCCTCATTCTCTCCTCAGACGTCCTCTGGTCGTTTGTGCCGATTCCTCCAGAGTCTCCGACGTCACACACGAGTGACAACATAACATCCAGGCGCCAAAAGAGCGTCACGGACCCACTTCCTGTGACGCTGTTTCCCGTTTCTGTACAGACTGTGTGTAAAGACGGGCGTGGCGTCCGCCACGTCACCCCTTGGTTGCTTTTGAAGTCAAATGGTGGGCGTGTCCTAGCCCTAACTCCTCCCCTTTACTTCCTGGTTCATCCAAAAATAGGCAAAGACGCGGGGGAACAGGTAGAGCGGGGGGGGGAAGGGGGAGGGGGGGGGGGGGGGGGGGGGGGTCACAACCCCGTGCCAGGTAGGCCCAGCTGTCAGTGAAGAGGCCCCCTGATGATGTCATCGTGGCTCCGCCTCCTTCCTGCTGCAGCTGTTGTCTTCCTGCCCTTTGAGTGAGGTGACGACCTCACGTTACTCCGGCTCCACTCATCTAACTGGAGATGGATGTTATTACCGACCTGTCATGAACCCCCCCCCCCACCCACCACCCCCCCACCCCCCCCCACCCCCCCCCTTTCCTTGCGGCCCCACGGCTGAGGGGGGGGGAGGAGGGGGAGGGGGAGGAGGAGGAGGGGCCCCCCCCCCCCCCACACACACACACACACCTTCTCTGAACCATCCATTTTTTTTGTGGGCGTCCCCTCTGTATTTACGGGTTCCACTTGAAGAGCAGAACAAAGCGCCGCGCTTGGCGAGGCCCGTTCCGCCGCCGCCGCCGCATAATAATAATAACGGACAAACAACCACAATAGAGACTGAGTGTGTACACGGGGGGACGCCGGCGGTCCGGCGCTTCCCGGAAAGTTGCGGTGAGCAGATTTTTTTTCAGCGACCGACATTTTAGCTGCAGCTGGTTCCACCTTGAAAACGCTGAGTCGTGAAAGTGAGTCATCGCGAAAGAAGCTACGTCGCTATTTATTCTACAGATTGGTTCCGCTGCCGATGTTTGCGTTTGACCAGGAGTGAAATTCAGAGGAGGAGCTTCTTTGGGACTTGGATCGGCCCAAACTGTGGCCCAGGGGCCAACTGCCTTTTTATTGGCCCGTGGCAAGTTATAAAAATATAATGGAACGTGGCCCACACATGAAACTTTTGACTTCGCTTGACATCAGTTGTCGTTAAAAGTAAAAAAAAAATTTTTTTTTAAAGGTTCAGTACGTCCACTCTGTGCTACTGTAAAAACATGGCGGCCCCCTTAAGAGAGGACCTGCTCCTCATGGAAGTACACACGAATGGGCTCATTTTAGGGTAATCGGAAAAAATAACACATCTAGGTGATTACAACTAGTTATAACTTAATTTGGAAAATGTCAGGATGTCATTGTTTTGTAACGACAAAGTGACAAAAACGAATCTGACACGCTGCACCTTTAACGTTGGTGCCCCCGGCTTTGATTGGCAGC
>JAFBJT010112186.1:7500-13989 GCA_016785325.1 Chascanopsetta lugubris | reverse complement strand
AGGCTAACAGCCCCTCTCTGGTCTTCATGCTAAGCTAGGCTAACAGCCCCTCTCCGGTCTTCATGCTAAGCTAGGCTAACAGCCCCTCTCCGGTCTTCATGCAGGCAGCAGAAGTGGCTCAGTCCAGTTCAGAGGACAAATGTTGAATCTCCTGAGGCTCCGCCTCTCAGCAGCAAAATATCCACCTCGCCGTTGCTGCTCAGGATATGTTTCCCGGATGAGGTTCAGTATCTCACATGCGCCTGATTGATGGATTGATGGACTGATTGATTGATGGATTGATTGATTGATTGATTGATTGACAGGTATCTGAACAGGCTGAAGGAGGACGACTCTCTCTGTGCTGCTGCTCTGCAGAACGCTCATGTTTTCTTGTTCCATCGTTTGTCTCCTCTGCTGCACAGAACCGAGTCCGGAACCTTCACACCTGCAACATTCAAGTCCTCAGGTACATGACCTCATGACCTCGCGACCTCACAACTTCATGACCTCACGACCTCACGACTTTATGATCTCATGGCCTCACAGCTTCATGACCTCATGACCTCACAACCTCAGGCCCTCGTAACTTCACAACCTCACTTCTTCTTTGTTCCAGATGTGCAGGTGATTCTGGAGCGAGTGGGTTCCGACAGATCTCTGCTGAACGAGTCGGTTCTTTTTGGCTGTTCTGAGCGGAACCGGGCTCAGTTCTGCTTGGATGTAGGTAAGATGACATGAGTCCAGAAGTTGGACTGATGTTGGGTTCTGCTCTGATCCTCTGCTCTGTGTTCTACAGGAGAACTGGATCAGGCAGCAGTAGAGGAAGAGTGTGACGGGAAATTTGTGGAACTGAGGAAGTCTTTCTTTCTGCTGACCGGAGCAGACGTCCCTCTAGTGGCCAAGGTAAGCAACTACAGCTCTAATCTGTGCCTTGATTTGTGCTTTAATTTAGAAATGCTTACATTTAAAGTTGAATATGAGTCAGCGATCAGTCTGGTCCTGGTCCTGGTTCTGGTCTATCTTGCAGGGACAGGCTCTGCTGCGCTGGCATCAAAATAGCAGGTTCTCCAGCGCCACCGGTCAACCCACTGTCCGGAACCAGGCAGGAAGTCAGAGAGTGTGCAGCAGCAGTGGTACCGTCCACTATCCAACGGTAAACTGGAGCAGAACCTGATTTATACAAGACTCAGACTAAACGGGATCAGAAATGGATCTGAGCCTGAATTAAACCAGGTCAAACCCAGTTTGGAAGTTTGTTGGTAGTGTTTGCAATGTTCAGTCCAGGCCTGGTCTGACCTGGTCTCACTCTTAGCTGGTCTGACCTGGTCTTAGCTGGTCTGACCTGGTCTTAGCTGGTCTGACCTGGTCTCACTCTTAGCTGGTCTGACCTGGTCTTAGCTGGTCTGACCTGGTCTCACTCTTAGCTGGTCTGACCTGGTCTTAGCTGGTCTGACCTGGTCTGACCTGGTCTGACCTGGTCTCACTCTTAGCTGGTCTGACCTGGTCTTAGCTGGTCTGACCTGGTCTTCCTCTCAGATGTCTCCGGTGGTGATTGTCCTGGTGTCTGATGGTGAACGATGTTTGTTGGGGCGACAGTCGTCTTTCCCACCTGGTCTCTACAGCGCTCTGGCTGGATTCTGTGACATGGGTCAGTCTCTTGTCTCCTGTCTCTCTGTCTGTTTGTCTGTCTGTCTGTGCACCACCTGTCTCACTGTCTCCTGTCTGTCTGCCTGTGTCCCAGGTGAGTCAGTGGAGGAGACTCTGTGCAGGGAGGTTGCAGAAGAAGTGGGTTTAGAAGTGAAGAGCACCTCCTACAGTTCCTCACAGCACTGGCCATTCCCCCACAGCTCCTTCATGGTGGGCTGCCATGCCACTGTTAGCCCCGCCCACTCTCAGGTCAGGTGACACACCATGAGCAGAGCGAATGTAAAGAGCGGAGGAGGTTGATCTGAGGTTTTCTGTGCAGCTGGACGTGGATCGCTCGGAGCTGGAGGACGCTCGCTGGTTCGACCTGGAGGAAATAAGCTCCGCCCTCCAGGTGAAGTCTCCGCCCAGAAGAGGAGACCACCCTGTCGTCTGGCTCCCCCCGAAACACGCCATCGCCCACCGCCTCATCACGGAGTGGGCGGAGCGTCGGCGAGTGAGGGAGAAAGGAAAGTGATGCCATCTTGTTTCAGATCCAAAAATCACAGGCATGAAACACTGGATGTACACAGCACTGACTCCAGGTGGCGCTACAGCGCTGTGAACAGTGACTCGTCGACATGCAATGACAATATGGATGCTAACGGTGCAGAGGCTCACCAGTTAACAGGGCAGCAAAGAATGAAATACAAAGATGAGGTCAGAGGTGGTGTTCCCAGTAAAGATGGGCACATGTTTCAAAGTGGAAGAAGGATCATTTGAAACTGTTATTAAAAAGACTTGACTCAAAATATGATTCACACACTTGTATTGTTATTGATTGACCTATGCATATTGTTAATATTATTATTATTACTGATTCATTCCATGACAATCATATCAATCTAAAAGATATTCAATGAAAATATCTGGAAGCTGAAGAGTTCAGTCAATTTTCATTCACTTCACTTTGAATCAAATATCAAAATAAAGCAAACTGCCAGCAATACCAGTAATAATGATCATAGACGTTTTCGGCCCAAGGGACACCACTTCCGGTCACTCGGCAGACTACAGTTCCCAGAATGCCTTGGGGCAGGATGTTGGCAGACCCCGTGCGGCAGCAGAAGCATCATGGCGGCCTTCATGGATCTGAATCTGAGCTTCACTGAACCCTGCGGCGTCCGGGATTTGATCCAAACCGCCGCTCAGCGTGAGTCTGCACCGGTCAGCCGCACACACCTGACCCCGGCCTCAGCCACCGAGCAACGGGGAGAGCTGCAGCCAAACCCCGCTCTGAGCTCCAAGGTGGAGAGAGTGAACTCCACACCAGACTCCGTTTAAAAAACCGTCAATTTAACGGATCTGTGTTTAACTGCAGATCAAATTCAACCCGGTCATCTGCTCCACTTACCTGCTGCAGGTCAACCCGTGGGTTAGTCAACGTGTGCCTTAGTTCACCCGTGGGTTAGTCAACGTGTGGCTTAGTTCAGCCGTGGGTTAGTCAACGTGTGGCTTAGTTCACCCGTGGGTTAGTCAACGTGTGGCTTAGTTCAGCCGTGGGTTAGTCATTCTAGTTGAATATGATTCAACCAGTGACGTGAGAATTCACCTCAGATCAACAGACTCTGGTTGAATGGAGCCTGATTGAAGTGTCTGATTAGTATTGATAAGATAGTGTTATTACCTGAACACACTCCTGTGATTGATTAGTAAGTGGATGAGTGATGGATCTGTCGTTTCAGTTGGTTTCTCCACCGTCGCCATCAACTACGTGTTTGAACCTTCGTGTAAAAACAAACAGGTGAGTGTGACAGCTTCCGTGTTCAGGTGAACACGTGAACAAGAGATGACACGCAAGTCTGCTTCCTGTTCACAGCCCGTCCCCACGCCAACGCCCATCAATGAGCTCATCCATCAGCTGCCCCTGGTCCAGGTACAGGTGTGAACACACTTTGTGATTGACAGGTGATGCCGGGTGTTAACGTGTGTGTGTGTGTGTGAGACAGGGTCGCTCTCGTCCAATCAGAGTGCTGAACAGACTGACCATCGTGATGTCAGACCCCAGTCACTTTGTGAGTGTTCACAGCATCATCACACAGAACCAAACCAGGGGATTCATTAGTGTGTGTGTGTGTGTGTGTGTGTGTGTGTGTGTGTGTGTGTGTGTGTGTGTGTGTGCCCGCCCGCAGAGGTCAAATGCAGCAGAGCACCGGAGCTTCGACCTGTTGGCCGTCCAACCGACCACAGAGAAACTTTTCCACGTGAGCTCGACTCAAAGCTGCTTCCTGTTGTCCATGAGGTCATTGAACGCAGCTCGGTGTTGATGACATCATCTTTGTGTTCAGGCGGCCTGTTTGTTGTACGACGTCGACATCATCTGTGTCCCCGTCTCAGAGAGACTTCCCTTCTCCTTCAAGAGGGCGCCAGTGAGCGGGGTGAGCTGCTCGTCTTCACCATTCACTGATGATTGACACTGAGTACGACTGTGTGTGTGTGTGTGTGTGCGTGCGCGCGCGCGTGTCCAGGCTGTAGACAGAGGCGTGGCCTTCGAGGTGTCATACTCGGCCGCCATCAGAGACTCCACCATGCGACGCTACACCATCGCCAACGCTGTCAGTCTGATGGAGACGTGTAAGGGGCGGGTATGTCCTGCTCCCAGCAGTGATGACATCATCAGTGTGACATCACAAACTAAGTGACCTCAATGTTGTGTTTTTCAGAGTGTGATTCTGACCAGTGCAGCTGAGAAGGTCAGTCATCAATCTGTCATCACTTTAAGTGATTGATCTGAATCTGTAGTGACGTGTGTGTGTGTGTTTCAGGCTCTGGAGCTCAGAGGTCCTTATGATGTCACCAACCTGTATCCTGCTGCCTCACTCCGTGTGTGTGTGTGTGTTCCTGTGTGAAGTTGTGTTCCTGAAGTTGTGTGTCAGAGGTGTGTTATTCGGTTTGTCGGACAAAGATTCCAAAGAAGCCGTCTCCTCCACGTGTCGATCAGTTGTTCTTCACGCAGGTTACAAACTTTGACTCCCCCTCTGTTGCCCCTCCCCCTCATGTCTCGAACCCTGAGCATCATCTCGTTCACTGTCTGTGTTCAGAAACCAGGAAGACTGCCAGTGGCATCATCTACACGATGAAGAGCCGCAGTGACTGGACTGACCAGCAGGAGGCGCCACCACAGTCTGAAGACTGTAGGTTTTCAGGGGAACATCACGTGATGATCATGTAACTGCAGTTCTCATGTTCTCTTGTGCTTCCACCTGAACAGGTGACCCTCCTGCAGCCAAGAGACTCAAAGCTGCTGCCCAGTGACCGACAGGTGGGCGGAGCTTACCGACTTGAGCTCCAGTGGTCGACGGTCGTCAGTGACTTGGATCTTTGATTTTCTATTTGTTTTTGTTGTCATACATTGTTTGATTTATTTTGAAAAGTTTCAAAGAGATAATAAAAGAATGAGATAAATACAAATGGATTATTGATTAGCTTGTCAAACAGAAGGAGGAAGAACCCGGTTCAGTCGGCCCAGTGGAACTCAGTCAGGTTCTGTCCACCTCTCGTCATGTGACCGCTGAACCAGAACCGGTTAGTGGGTCGTGGTCCAGAGGGCGGGGCCCAGCTGCTCATGATAACAATAAAAACAAACTTCACAGGTTTTCAGTCAGTCATTTTACTTTGAAATCAGGCAGTGGTGCAAATGCTGCCCACTGATTGGTCAAAGAGAAAATTGTCATCAAAAATAGATTTTAAATTATGTTACAAACTGGATTAAAAAATAAAACTACATATAAATGTACAAACAGGAAGTCATTAAGCAACACGTAAAGATGGTCCTGTGTGATTGGCTGATAGAAATCACATGTGCACATTAAGATTTGTTTAGAGTTTATCAAACACTGACGATGGTGATTGTTGCTCATTAAGTTTAAACTCAATGTTTTCAAACATTACAATCTGCTGAGTCATGTGGTGCAGCTTTTACTGTGACACATTATTGATCATTGGTCAATTATTTGAATTTGTTCCATTGATGTTCACCGAGCGTGGGACGAATCAACGACACGGACCAGGTGTCTGAATCTAAGGTCAGGAGGGAGGAGCTGTGATTGGACGGCAGGGTCAGGGGGCGGGGCTGATCTAGAAGAGAGACTGACAGGAGTGTGGTGCTGAATGTATCTTCAAAAACAACCTGCTGGTTCCTCGTCCTCCAATCATCACCAGGACACAGAAGCTTCTGATTCGTCCTTACAGTGGGCGTGGTCACAGGGACATCATCATACAGAGAGACCATGTGGACCCCGGGGCTCCGCCTCCGGTGGGAGTGCTGACCATCAGTGTCCCATGATGTGGTTGATGTGACCCTGAGATGAGACCAGATCTACTTCCATGATACATTTCAATAACGTTCAACCCGAGCGGCAGTTTGCTCAACTCCAGACCAGGCTCCGCCCACATACGAAGAGACAGTCTCAACTCAATGTGTGGGTGGAGCCTGTAACCTCATTTCATCATTTTGGACTATGAATCAAAGACACCTGGTTTACAGCTGCAGATCAAACTGGAGGTCAAAGGTCAGGAGATAAAGTTGCTCAGACGACAACAACAACAAACTTACTGATTCTCCACTGAGACACCTGGGACAGCAGAGGGATGGAGGCCTGGGTCTGACCACGCCCACCTGCGCGCGCACGCACAGATGATGGAGAGATGAATAAAGGAGTAGCTACACCATCAGTCATCACCTGTCCTCCTGAAGTTCACCCCTCACCTGTTCATCTTCCTGAGTCATCACCCTCAGGTTGGGGTTAGTCTCCATTGGATATGTACGAGTGTGAAGCTCCGCCTCCAGACACAGCCGCTTCTGAAATCAGCCAATCAATCCAC
>JAFBJT010112186.1:0-2500 GCA_016785325.1 Chascanopsetta lugubris | reverse complement strand
CCTCTGTTCTCTGACCTCTGTCCTCTGACCTCTGTCCTCTGACCTCTGTCCTCTGTCCTCTGACTCCTGACCTCTGTCCTCTGTCCTCTGTCCTCTGACCTCTGTCCTCTGACCTCTGTCCTCTGACTCCTGACCTCTGTCCTCTGTCCTCTGACCTCTGTCCTCTGTCCTCTGTCCTCTGTCCTCTGACCTCTGACCTCTGACTCCTGACCTCTGTCCTCTGTCCTCTGACCTCTGTCCTCTGACCTCTGTCCTCTGTCCTCTGTCCTCTGTCCTCTGACCTCTGTCCTCTGACCTCTGTCCTCTGACTCCTGACCTCTGTCCTCTGTCCTCTGTCCCCTGACCACTAAGGGGAACAATGATTGACTTAGTAAATCCCCCCTCCATCTGTCTGTCCCTCCCTCTGTCCCCAGGGGGCGCTCCACTTCATCATCTGTGAGTCAAACATGGAAACTCCATTAGCAGCAGGAGGCGGCTAACGTTAGCTGCTAACCCCCCCCCCCCCCCCCCCCCCCCCCCCCCCCCCCCTGTTTGTCTGTGTCTTTCCCCCCCCCCCCCCCCCCCCCCCCCCAGCTCATGTTTATCCTTCCACATCCAGACCTCATGAAGATCTGTGACTCACATCAGACCCCGCAGTCAGGACCAGGACCAGGACCAGGACCAGGACCAGGACAAAGACCAAGGCCAGATCATCGCCTTGATGATGACAGCGAAAACCTTTCAAAGGATTGTAATGAATGAAAATCAGATGAATATTTGAAAGCAGTAAACACTGATTGTATTTGTAACAAACAGATTGTTTGCTGGACTGATGGTCTCCATGGTTACCGTCACCAAGACTCAGGTCACATGACGTCTTGACTCTTGTGGATCCAGAGTCTGACCCTGAACCTTCCTCTGAGAGTTCAAAGGTCAAAGTTCATCTTGTTCATCACAACTTTTAAAAGCGACAGAACTTTCTCAAGGACGTGGGACGTCACAGACGGACCCCCAGTTTCCTTGGCAACCAGTCGTAGGCTTCAGGTGAATGACATTTACAGAGCGTAGGAATCAGGATGAAATATGATTGACAGGTCGTAGTTTGAGCAGGTGAGTTTGATTGACTGAGTTTTATTGGCTGAGCTCCGTCTGTCGCCTTTAACGACCTCTCATTATTAACTCGTTAGCTCGTTAAGGAGGGAGGGGTCATTAACGAGACAAACTGACCAGCCTCCGGACACACCCTACACACAGACACACACACACACACACACACACACACACAGCTGCTGCATGATGACCACCTCACATTAAAACTTTAATTTTTCCCTTTTATGGGTCTCGTTAGGGCACAGCTAATGTCCTGAAACACACACACACACACACACACACACACACACACACAGGTATAATGTGGTTTTATCTCAGTCATTAGGTTTTACTCAGTCGCTGCAGTCGACCTTTAGGACAAACTGACAGATCTGAAGTGACGTTAATGATCAGAGTCTGAACCTGCAGCTCATCTTCATCCTCTTCCTCCTCCTCTTCCTCCTCAAGTGAAGGTCAAAGGTCACACACATAAAGAAGCAGACAACATGTCAACACACGCTGCACCGGCTCTTCCAGTCGGACACAAAGGGACAGGAAGTGGCCTGCTGTCAGCTGACACACCAAGTGAGACGGATTCAGGAAGTGTTGGTGTGATGTCACAGTGAAACAGGAAGTGAATGTCCAAACAGACAGATGACCTCAACCTGTTTTTCCATCTTCAGACAAACGAGAATCAGAGTGAAACAAAGTCAAAGTGATTTATTTTACACTGAGAGCAGGTTCATATGTGATACTGCAGCCGGACACCAGGGGGCGATCCATCAGCTGTTCATCTTTAGTTACTCTGTAAACCACATCAGTGTGTGTGTGTGTGTGTGTGTGTGTGTGTGTGTGTGCGCGCTGTCAGATGATGTGACGATGATGTCGTTGTCTATCAGAGGAGATTAATGGCCGTTGCCGGGGGATCTGGTTTCTGTGTTTCTGACACATTATCATTTCCTCTTATTCTCAGGGTGGTGCATGTACACACACACACACACACACACTCTCTCACACACACACACACACACTCACACACTCATTTACAGTCCTGTGTTCTTATTGCCAAACTGTTACTGTGATTCCCTCTGAGATTCAACAGCCAATCATCTGCAGACAGACAGACAGGCAGGCAGACAGGCAGACAGACAGGCAGGCAGGCAGGCAGGCAGGCAGACAGGCAGACAGGCAGACAGGCAGACAGACAGGCAGGCAGGCAGGCAGGCAGGCAGACAGGCAGACAGGCAGGCAGACAGGCAGGCAGACAGGCAGGCAGACAGGCAGGCAGACAGGCAGGCAGGCAGGCAGGCAGACAGACAGATAGACAGACAGGCAGACAGACAGACAGACAAACAGACAGGCAGACTTTTATTTTGAAAGGGTGGGATGGTGGACCTGTCGATCTGTGGATGGACATTTGATCCTGGCCCAT
>JAFBJT010112182.1:25354-38369 GCA_016785325.1 Chascanopsetta lugubris | reverse complement strand
GAGAGAGAGAGAGAGACAGAGAGAGAGAGAGAGAGAGAGAGAGAGAGAGCATTCTGCCACTTTCAAGTTTTTATTTCTTTATTTATAAATAATATTGTAGACTGATGTGTGTGTATTTATTTGAGTTATGTAGTCATTCTAAAAAATGCTAATATCATTTTATATTATTTTACATTTTGGGAAATTTTTAAATTTCGACTACAAATTAAATTAGGCAAAAATATCAAACTGTCAGACTCGTCTAAATCCAGCATTATATCATATTATACTGTATTATATTATATAGTATTGTATTGTATTGTATTGTATTATATTAAATTAAATGACATCATATATCGATAGTAAATGATATCATGTCATATCTTATTATATTCAATACTAGCAGACCGGTTTCCTTCATGAGAAAATGACCTGTAAGTATTTGAACTGCACCTCTGAGCTGAATTTAAAGGAACAGTTCCACATTGTGGATTTAGTGCGACTACAAACAAACAAACAAACAAACAAACAAACAAACAGACAAACAAACAGTTGTCTTCGCTCAAACCGGCTCCTCTCAGCCTCACTGCTCAAAGGCAGGTGAGCGCCGTCAGGCTCAGTGAAAAGAGGAAGTACCATTTGAAAGCGTGACCTTTATGACGGCGTGTAAATACACGGGGCTTCAGCTGAGCTCACCATCTGTAAACCTTTCCAATTCCATCCCCGACGCGCTTTAATGCGCATCAGACTCCGCCATGTCATCTTCCTCTGCGCGGAATAATCCCGCCCCTCAACCACATTTCCGCTATAAACAACTTTGCTTTTTGGCGCGGGCGCTCTCACCCAGAGTCCCTGCGCCGCCCTCTGCTGCTGGCAGAGCCCCACGTTTACAAGCAGGTGTGAATCTGTCAGACACTCGGGCGGCGGCGGCGGCGGCGGCGGCGCACATGGCAGGAAATACCAGAGAAATGACAGCGGCTCCGTCCAAACCAGCAGAGCCCCGGCCACCAAGCACAGCCGCCCGCCCGGCCGCCCGGCCGGCGTAAAGACGGGGTGGTCCAAGATGGCCGCCTCCATGGAGAAAAACCTGCTGCTGATGTCAATACAAAAGAGATTGATGGACCTTTAAAGGTGCAGTGTGTGATATTTCGGTCATTTTTGTCACCTCTAAAAAAGATGACGAAACAATGACACACTGACATTTTCCTGGATTTGTAATCTCCTAAATGTGTTGCTTTTTTTTCCATTTCCCTTAAATGAGCCCATGAATGTGTATTTACATGAGGAGCGGCTCCTCTCTACGGGGGCCGCCATGTTTTTACAGTCGTAAAAGTGGACGTACTGAACACGGGTTCAGGTTCTGACACACTGCACCTTTAAGGAATCATGGATCTGCTATCTATCTCTCTATCTATCAATCTTTATACATCAGTAGCAGGTCCTCGCTACGGAGGCGGCCATGTTGCACCACCGTGTGCCCTTTAAATTCGAATGACCGCTGAAGTCCAGCACGGCTTCTCTTTGCTGCTGAGAAGCTGAAAGGTGGAGTGAGGCTGCAACCGGCAACTTGGCCACTAGATGCCACTCAATCTTTCACACTGTACCTTTAACATTAACAAAAACGTAATTACGCTGTGCGTCGTGAACTTTACTGTCATTTCAGCCGAAGCTTTAACCAATAAAAATGTTGATCCGGCGTCAGTCGATCCGAGATTCAGAAGAATATCATCATGAAGAGTCATGACTGTTTCTGCAGAGTCATCAAAACTCCAAACGTTCACATCAGCTCAGGCCAAGTGACATTAAAGCAGCAGTAAAGACTGATTGAAGATTTAGGGCCGAGCACAGGAGGGATTCCAAAGCTTTTCCACATCTGGACTGAGCCGAATCCAGGTCCAGAGGTGGATTCTTGGAACCAGATCTCTATCTGTCCGTCTCCAACGCGTCTTGGATGCATTTACACTCGATTCGGGATAAAGAATCTCATTTCCTGAGAGTACGTGCGCTCGTATACATCCATCCTATCATCCATTAACAGATGCCCTTCATGTCACTGAGGATATGAAAGTCACTTCAAACAAACCGGTCCTGCGAGTGGGAATGTGTGGTTCCGGTCAGCCGGACTTTAAGACGCGCGCTTCGACCCAACCAAAGGCGGCTCGCCTCCTTATTCCTAATAAATATCACAAATATATACGTACATACGTTATTTTCACACGGGGGGAATGAGGTGTATATTTTTCTTTCTCGTCCTCTCAAAAAAAAAAGAAAAAAGAAAAAGAAACACATCCAGCCTGTTGCACTTGGATGTTCTCGCTTGGAGTGACAGAAATAGTTGAGTCAATATGGAAGGAAAACACAGACGAGTCGTCTCTCACCTCGGCGCAGCTGCTCGCGCTCCGTCCGCCTCGCCTCACACTTAAAGGTGCAGTGTGAAGGATTCAGCCACATCTGGTGGTGAAGGTGGCATAGCGCGGCCCGGCCCATGGAAGCCCCCAGCTCTCATTCAAACTGTAACTGGGTTTATCCATGTGAGACCGGACGTCTGGGCTGTGCTGCTCAAATGTGCCTGTCCAACATGGCCGCCTCCACAGAGAGGACCTGCTCCTGACGTCAATATAGAGAGCTCAATGGACCTTTAAAGAATCATGGAGATGGGGTATTAATAGAACGTGGTACAGCTCCTCCCCTCAGACGAGCTGCAAACTTTTCCACCCCCCCGTGGCCACGCGTGGTACTGCCACAACAACCTTTTGATTTTAAATGAGGCTTTTATTTTGGTAAAAATGTCCTTAAGGCCCGGGTGACATCGCGGGTGATGTTCCGTGAGGCGACTATGGCGGCCGCTCGTTCTCGTAGCCCCAATGCATTATGGGAGCGACGCCACTGAGCGTGCTCAATGGGTCACGTGACCCGGAACTAATCCCGGGAGTCGGAAACTTTTTCGGTGAGCAACTTCCTACAGACTTCAATGGAGTCACGTGATCGAAACCTTATCTACTCACCCACTGGTGAGTGGACGACCCACTCTCACACCTTGGCCAATGTCTTAATTCTTCCATATATATGAAATTTGTTTCTTATAGAAAAGAAGAAAACTTGCCGCCGTAAAAAAACAATCTAAAAAAATAAACGTCTAAAAACTTTGAACTACTGTTAATGACGGCAGACACCGCCACAGGTGCGTTTGTTTACCAGTCGAAGTGGGAGAGGATGTGTGAAAAGGGGAGAGAGCCGAGCGGCGCTAACCAGTAACAACGGCTCCCTCCGCAGAGCCGTGTAGAGGCTGATGGAATCGAACCGCCGGCGCATGTGGAACCGGAGTCAGAACAGTGAGAAGAAAAGGCTTATTCAGAACATTTGTGGAGTAAAAACACACAGCTGGCGCAGGGCTGAGATCGTAAAGTCACTACACGTTGTGTACATGTGCCAGAACGGCACAACACAACGAGAGACAACAACAACAACAACAACAACAAATAACAACAACAGCGACAACAATCGCACAAAACTCACTGTTCAACATTAAACCCTTGAAATGCCGCTTCTGAAACAATGAAGTTTAATTTGTGTAGTTTATGTGTGTGTGTAATGTGTGTGTGTGTGTGTGTGTGTGTGTTAACGTCATTAATCCTGACACATTACTTAATTTAACTACACTGTTTGTTATGCTTGTGTGTGTGTGTGACTCCCAGTAATAATATTTTAATTATAACCCTCTGCAGTGTGTGTGTGTGTGTGTGTGTGTGCGTGTGTGTGTGTGTGTGTGTGTGTGTGTGTGCGCATGAGACTTCTGAGTTTCGATGAGAACTCAGGGACCCGCATGGGCTCTCTTTGAAATGAAGGGTTTTCATCTGTAACTTCACCACTAGGTGTCACTAAATCCTGCACACTGCACCTTTAACGTAGGAAACATTCATCTAATAAAACCGTTGGAACGTTGACATGTGTCTGAATGACTCAGTGTGTCACGGCTTACATGCATTTCCCTGATGCACACAGTGTGAGGTTACCGGGTGACAACATGCAACTTCACCACTAGATGTCACCAGATCCTACAGAATGTCCCTTTAAAGCTCAGCGCACACAATGAAGGACGCACCCCCCCCCCCCAAAACCATTTACAACGGGAACAACAAGAGCGTGGAAACCTCAGAGAGACACATGTGAGGGATCCCTCACCTGGGGTGAACAACAGATACATCATGTGACACCACAACAACAACAACAACAACAGTGCGGCTAACACTGTAGCATGTAGGCTAACACGTGTGGCCCCTTCATTGGGTCACATCTCAGGTCACTGCGTTTAAGACTACTTCATCAAACGGTAAATATTCCAAATGCTTCATAGCAACATGTTTACACTTGAACAGCAACACGGGACTCGAACCTGCGTCGTCTTATTTTTACACTGTGGTGCTGGAGCTTTAATTAAAGGATGTGATGAAGTCGTTGCAGTAAATCAACGAATCATTTGACCAGAGGGAAGACGAGGTTTTCCTGCAACTAAATATGGATTTGAGACACACACTCACACACACACACACACTCACACACACACACACACACACACACACACACATCTCTCGAATACATTTGTTTTCTATTCATGTATTGTGAGAGTAACCTCGAGCCAGAATCTGGACTTTATTCTTATCATGTAGCGGAAAACTGGGTTCTCCTCATGTTCAGGAGGGTGAGGGTGAGGGTGAGGGTGAGGGTGAGGGTGAGGTGATGGACACCACAAACAAATTCACCTCTAGAGGTCAACAAACCTTACACACTGCACCTTTAAGGGTAAAGGGTGGGGAAATACATTTTGGTGCTTAAAAATTCATGAAAATCTCAGTTTGCAATTGTTTTGTAATATTTTCATGGACGTTACAACAATGAGAAGAAATCTTACACACTGCACCTTTAACTGGAACCTCTCTAATCCCACTAATTCACTGAACTGTGCTGAGAAGAAACGTTTGGGGGAGTTGTAATAATAATTTTCCCGGGTAAACATAATTTAAGAAGACCTTGGCCGTTCAACACGCACGCACGCACACACACACACACACACACACACACACACACACACACACACACACACACACACACACACACACACACACACACACACACACACACACACACTAGCTACAATGTCGAAACAGTTACAGCCTGCGCCGCTCGGCGAGTCGTGTTACGCAGCTGTGTCACCCTCCGTGTTGCCTCAGAGCTCGAACCCCCGGCCAGGAATAACATTTGTGAAAACGAGCCGCGCTCGTAGGGCAATCACTGTTAATGTCCATGAAAGGTATGTGGGGTGGGGTGGGGGGGCCGGGGCAGGAGGGTGGGGGGGGGGGGGGCAACAAGGGGCTGACGCGTTTCATCGGGGCGGTTGTATGCTAGCACATCGGACGTGACGCGTTCAGGCTCTAATCTAAAACGGTTGTTTTTTTTGCCTACACACGTCCCGCATGACGGCGGCGCCGCTCGCTCACACACATGATGTCATCGTGCTACGTAAACACCGGTGTTTAGCAACAGGCATTAGCGACGGGGGCCGTGACTCTGCGTTTACCCCTGTTGGCCGCCCGAGGGAATTGCAGTGGCGCGTTGTCTTTTGCGTCAAATCAAACTTGGCAAAAAAAAAGGAGGGAGGAGGAGACGCTGAGCCGGGAACAAGGGGACGTGACGTGATGTGACGCCCCCCGGAGGCTTGTCAGCGTAATTACACTGTCCATTGCGTTTTCCTGAGGATGAAAGCCGAGGAGGTTGCACCTTCGGAAAGCCCAACGACGGCGCTTGTGATTTGTGAATAGGGGCGACACAGATCATCTGTAATTGGTCGATTGAGTCATCCAAGCTCGCAGTTCCCGTCTGTTTCCAATTTCACGCGGAGCTCACGTCACGAGACAGTGACTTTGTGAGTCAACAGGCGCTTTTACGAGAGTGAGAGTGAGAGCGAGAGAGAGAGAGAGAGAGAGAGAGAAAGATCAAAGGTTTGCAGAATTCAACGCCTGGCTCAATGGTCCAGTGGACCAGAGGGACGCGCTGATCAACGCACCGTGATGGACTTCACCTGCAGAACGTGAACAACGTCTCCCATGCGTCAACGACACGTTGACAGGTTGCCACGGCGCGTCTGAAAGACTGCGGAGGACCTTGGCGAAGACCACGGCAAACCAGGAAGTGACAGACGCCGGTGCAAAAACCCCACGCTGAACTTTTTGGGACTCGAGAGTTGAGAGGGGCGCGCTGAAAGCTCCGCACTGCACCTTTAAGTCTCGGAGCTGGAGAGAGCAGTAGCACAGGAAGTGAACACTCAACCACGGAGGCTAAAGTACATGAGATAGCATCAGTTAGCGGTGCATCCATCCATCCATCCATCCATCCATCCATCCATCCATTCATTCATTCATCCGGCAGTGACGCTACATGTAAACCATGTGGAATGATTGACAGCTCAGGGCTCAGAGTTGTTTGTTGACGTTTCTATTTATCTGCGACGTCGGCACACGAACCTCTGCATCCAGATCTTTTCCTCTCTTCCGCCTGGAAACCCAATGCCATGTTTAAAACCCCTTTGTTTACATTCTTTTATGAAAACACTTCAACTCTAAATGTGAAATGCTTTTTTTTCATTCTTTTCCTCCCCCTGGTGTGAAATGACGGCGAAACACTCGCGCCCTTGCCAGGGCAAACGTTCAACCTTCCAGGGCAAAACAACACATCCTGGCGCGTTGCTCCAAGCGCCACGCTCCATCGGAGCGCTTCAACAAACAATCGCAGCATCTGGAGGAGAGGGAGAGTGAGAGCGAGAGAGAGAGAGAGAGAGAGAGAGAAAGATCAAAGGTTTGCAGAATTCAACGCCTGGCTCAATGGTCCAGTGGACCAGAGGGACGCGCTGATCAACGCACCGTGATGGACTTCACCTGCAGAACGTGAACAACGTCTCCCATGCGTCAACGACACGTTGACAGGTTGCCACGGCGCGTCTCAAAGACTGCGGAGGACCTTGGCGAAGACCACGGCAAACCAGGAAGTGACAGACGTCGGTGCAAAAACCCCACGCTGAACTTTTTGGGACTCGAGAGTTGAGAGGGGCGCGCTGAAAGCTCCGCACTGCACCTTTAAGTCTCGGAGCTGGAGAGAGCAGTAGCACAGGAAGTGAACACTCAACCACGGAGGCTAAAGTACATGAGATAGCATCAGTTAGCGGTGCATCCATCCATCCATCCATTCATTCATTCATTCATCCGGCAGTGACACTACATGTAAACCATGTGGAATGATTGACAGCTCAGGGCTCAGAGTTGTTTGTTGACGTTTCTATTTACGTATCTGCGACGTCGGCTCACGAACCTCTGCATCCAGATCTTTTCCTCTCTTCCGCCTGGAAACCCAATGCCATGTTTAAAACCCCTTTGTTTACATTCTTTTATGAAAACACTTCAACTCTAAATGTGAAATGCTTTTTTTTCATTCTTTTCCTCCCCCTGGTGTGAAATGACGGCGAAACACTCGCGCCCTTGCCAGGGCAAACGTTCAACCTTCCAGGGCAAAACAACACATCCTGGCGCGTTGCTCCAAGCGCCACGCTCCATCGGAGCGCTTCAACAAACAATCGCAGCATCTGGTAAAATAATCGCTGAGTCATCGCCGTTGATCGTCAACTCCATCAACCTCCTGGCGACGCATCGTTGGGGGGTATCGGGCTCAGAAGTTGAGGCGCATCCACCGGATTCAATTGGGTGAATAATGAAGTTAACTTTGGGAGTGGATGCCTGCTGCACACACACATAGATACACACACACACACACACACACACACACACCTCTGTGCACTGGGAACTGTGGCCCATGCCTCTGGACCGTAACACCCCCCCCCCCCCCCCCCCCCCCCCCCCCCCCCCCCCCCCCCGTCACCCCCCCCCCCCCCCTCCCTCCCTCCCCCCGCGCTCGCTCCCCCAGCACCAGCTCCGTGTCAGTGATACCATGAGACTAATGATTAAAACAAGCCTCCTCATCTGTTTGACTTGCGCCGCGCCAGATTTCCACCCCCTGCGCAGCGTCGCTCATTCCAGATCCATGACATAAATCAGCGCTGCGCACAGGAGTGGAAAGGACCAGTCCCACAAGCAATAAGAGGGAAAAATATCACAGGGAACCATTTGGGTAAGAGTTCACTGCAGTAAATACATACGCTGTGTAGCAGCATGTCTAATAATAATTGCCTTCCTTAAGAAATGTTTAAAAAAACAATAAAAAATAAAAAATAAAATGCTGGTTGCTCAATAAAACGCTGGAGTCATTGTGTAATGTGATGATGATAACATCTCTGAACAAAAGGTGGAGGTCTGGCCCAAGTACTTTCTGAGAGGTCTGGGGAGATTAGGGCTCATTCATCACCAGGTTCTGACAGGTTTGTGTTCGTGGGACAACACTGCTCATCCAATGACTGACTCCCGCACAACACACACACACACACACACACACACACACACACACACACACACACACACACACACACACACACACACACACACACACACACACACACACACTGCTACCTGCTTTGAATATCACAGTGTCAGTGTACCAAGAGGGAAGTGACAGAATTGTCATCAAAGGCAAAATAATCTAATCAATGGTAAATGAATATCATCAAAGGCAAAAAAAGGCATCATCAAAGGCAAATTAATCACATCAAAGGCCAAAATAATTCCGGATGAATCCATCAAAGGCAAAAGGGTGAAATGAATCACATCAAAGGCAAAACTAATCACATCAAAGGCAAGAAAAGTCATCATCAGAGACCAATTAATTACATCTAAGGAAAATTAATATCATCAAAGGCCAAAATAATTCCATATTAATCACATCAAAGGCAAAAGTGTGAAATGAACCATATCAAAGGCAAAACGAATCACAAAACTGTCTAATTAATTCAAAGAATCAATATGTTGACGTAACTACTTAATAACATCATTAAAACTGCGTTGGAGTAAAACCTCTGCAATAACATGAATCAACATAAACAACATGGACACCATCAGTGTCTCCGCAGGTTCGACCCTTTGAAAGACACAGATCAAAGTAAAGTGTGTGAGGAGTTCTTCCTTCTTACCGTGTCGTGTCCACTCATCATTCACAGCTCGTGGGTCCGAGTGTGTGTGTGTGTGTGTGTGTGTGTGTGTGTGTGAGTGTGTGTGAGTGTGTGTGTGTGAGTCTCGCTCTCCGGCTGCACGCGGACTGTGCGCCTCACCGTCTCCGCTGCGCGAGCCCGACTGGCTGCACGAATCTGCTCCGCTGCGTGCGCGTGCACGCGCTCGTGCACGTCTCTCTTCAGAATGAGAACGAAACGTGTGTTAGTGTGTGTTTTAAACGGGCTGAAAGTGTGTGTGTATGTGTGTGTGTGTGTGTGTGTGTATGAGTGTGTGTGT
Organism: Chascanopsetta lugubris; assembly: GCA_016785325.1. NCBI lineage: Eukaryota > Metazoa > Chordata > Actinopteri > Pleuronectiformes > Bothidae > Chascanopsetta > Chascanopsetta lugubris. The sequence goes on along the minus strand of JAFBJT010112182.1, from coordinate 28,950 downwards.
GTGTGTATGAGTGTGTGTGTGTGTATGTGTGTATTAAACAACGTGTGTGTATGTGAGAATTAAACAGTGTGTGTGCACATAAACATGCGTGAAAATGACTGTGTGTGTGTGTGTGTGTGTCAAACAAAGTGTCAAACACAATGTGTGCATGTGTGTTAAACAGTGTGTCAGTACATGAGTTAAACATCACACAAAATTGTGTGTGTGTGTGTGTTTATGTGAGTGTATTAAGCGTGTGTGTTTGTGTGTTAGTGTGTATTTAACAACACGTGTGTGTATGTGTGAATTAAACAGGATGCGTGCATCAACAACAGTGTCAATTTGTGTGTGTGTGTGTGTGTGTGTGTGTGTGTGTGTGTGTGTGTGTGTGTGTGTATCAAACAGAATGTGCACATGCGTGTGAAACAGTGTGTCAGTGCATGTGATGAACACGACACATATCAAAGAACGTTTCACTGCATTTGCACGATTCAAGGTAAATACACATGAGCTGCTGCTCTAAGACAGCGTTGTCTTATTGGACCAACCAGGAAGTGGGAGGAGTTAGGCCATCGGCAGATGCTATTAGCCTCATTAGCGCTCTGAAACCTGTGGGTGGGGCCTCGGACGCTACGTCCATCTTAATAAAACGCTCCAAAGCTCCCACCCGGTTCCTGCCCATGCGGGGAAAAGGATTCCGCTGCTCAGCGCCGGCAGCGAGCGAGCGAGAGGCCGACACTCGCAGTTAATTGCCGAGCTACAATCGCAACTTCGGCTCGAAAGGTCAACGCCGAGCGCAACAAACTCACACCGAGCACAAAACGACGGGGGGACCGCTGGAAATGAAAATGCCACGGAGTGAAAACGGACCCACGTGAACCCTTTATTAGGCGCTAAAGACACTGCCGGTGATTATGTGGGAAAATGGTGAAACGGTGGAGGAGAGGCGGCGGCAAAAACCTATTTATTTGCCTGACATTGTTTGGGAGGGTTTATTGGATCAGTTGTAGGTTTGTTGTTTCAGCATGTGAACAGCAGGAGCTGAGACATGGAACCTGATGAATGAGGCGGAGCTGCTCCTCTGTTTGTATCAACACCAGAGGAGGAGGGGGGGGGGAGAGGGGGGGGGTGGAATTCATGTGACGCCATTAAACATGTAGCAAGAAAGGAAATTAAATCATAATAAAGCTGACCTGGAAGGTGAATGATTTATTATAGTGACTTCTAACAAATATTGACAGATCCTGATACGGAGCGGTGGATCGTGCGGATCGGACTCATGTGCTCTACTTAGTCTCCCACTCCTTCGGGGCAGAGAAATGGAAAGTAAACAGAACCGACCTGAGTAAACACACATCTACGTCCTCACGCTTTCCTGGCAAATGCCATGTCAGCGACTTCGAAGGGTCGAATCAAAGTAACACCGTTCAAAATGATTGATCGCCCAGATACAAACACATCCAACTACTTCATGGATCATTATTATTATATTAGTGACTATTGAAATGCTGTTACTTTCACCCGGTCACTGGGCGCCGACCTCCTCCTGCTCCTCATCATCTTCATCAATCATCATCATCATCATCATCATCCTCCTTCTCATCATCATCATCTTCATCATCATCCTCCTCCTCCTCATCATCATCATCATCATCCTCCACCATAACCCCTTGATGACGAGCCGCGACCCAAATCGAGGACATTCATCAACCACTCAGACGGACTGAATGAAAAGATGGTGCAGTTTGAGTCGTACAGAATATCGCATAAAAATAAACCCCACAAATTTGATGATAAACAAAAACGGCCAGCAGGGGGCGATGCTACACTGCGTTAGCTGCATTTGAATGTGATCAGTGTCATGTGATCTTTTCTTCTATCTGTGAAATGGCGGCTGCCCATTCTTAGCATTACAGGGCGACATCGCCACCTACTGTTAAGGAGGGTGAATTGAAAAAACAAATAAATAAAAAACCTCTTCAAAATAAGAGCGTGTAAGCTTTTTTTCCCTCAGTCAAAGGCCTGCGCGACCCACTGAAAACGGGTCTCGGGCCCACTGTTGGGTCGCGACCCACCGGTTGACAATCAGTGATCTGGGAGAACAGAAACAAACAGAGGGATTCTTTCACCTCTGTTCCTGATCCAGCAGCCAAACACAGAGTCGCAGCCCGATTCCCTGATTCCTGAGATGATGCAAAGAGCTGTAAACAAGTCCTCTGGGACGGCGCTCGCAAACCGAACCAGATGGGAGAGAAAACAATCCACAAAAGAAGACTGAACGTATTCTCCGTGAAAAATTGAGACATTGTCGAGGGTTTTCGTGGGCTAAGTGGAGACAGAGAACAGCTGGGACTGTTTTCTCCGGGTTGCCGTCCTGTCTCTCTCCCTCCTCAGGTGCAGTCCAGTCATTTGGGACGTATAAAAAAAAATGTAAAAAAATGCTTTGCTTTGTTTTGTGTTGTTTTTTTTGTGTTCCTCCGTGGCTCGTCACAGCAGGGATCAGAACAGTTGGTACTAATAACATTAACAATGGGTTCTGTTCTCTCCAAGTGTCCCAGTGAGACCTGACAGAGTTTGAGCGCCAGGCGGCGGCGGGATCAATGGCGGCGTCCCGGAGCCGGGGCCGCTCACAGCTATTCGAGCCTCCATTAGGTTTATTAGCTACATGTGCACTTCTCCTACTGTGACGTATCAACATGTCTGCAGTGAGAAGAAAGAGCCCTCGGTCCAATGAGATCAACTCAAACAAACACAAATAAACCCTGAACGTGTGACTGGAAATAATGATGATGACATGATGATGATGATGATGATGATGATGATGATGATGATGATGATGATGATGAGCTTCAGCACATGTTCGCGCTCCATTGTTTTTAACATGGAGTTTTACAAGGGGGATTTTGTGCAATGGAAGTTTAGATCATGACTTTAAAGGTGCAGTGTGTAAGATTTCAGTCATTTCGGTCACTTCTAAAAAATATGACAAAACAATGACACACTGACATTTTCAAGAGTTTATAATCACCTAAATATTCTACTTTCCTTCCATTACCCTGAAATGAGCCCATAAATGTATATTTACATGAGAAGCTAGTCCTCTCTATGGGAGCCGCCATTTTTTTTTACCTCTTTTGAGTTTTTATGACAACTGAAGTCTCCTGCATGTTCTGAAGGGTGAGGTGATGGATACAATATGCAACTTCACCACTAGATGTCACCACATCTTACATATGATAGTTCATTTCCTGTCTGTGACTAAAATACTTTGAATGTTATTGGTTAAACTTGTGATTGTTTGACAAGACATGCTGTAAAAAGGGAAACAAACTGTGTTGTACCTGTCCACTAGAGGTCCTCAGTTGCTCCTCAGACTCCGTCATCATCACCTGCGTCCAAACCTGCTGCTCATCTTCTTCAATCATTGTTGCTGCGGTTTGAAAATAATGAAGAAGAAAAAAGCACAGTCACAACGCAGCACTTCCTCCTCTCCCGCCTCCCTCCACCTCTTCTTCTCACTCCCTTTCACCCACTCATAATATCACCATATAGCAACACTACCCTCTGCTGGCTGCATGTGGTATTACAACAGTGGTGGTGGTGGTGGTGGCGAGGAT
>JAFBJT010112182.1:0-20220 GCA_016785325.1 Chascanopsetta lugubris | reverse complement strand
GTAATTTGAAATGGCAAATAAACCAGAGGACATGACAATGGACAGAAGCACAATCATCCACTATAAACATATTATTACTTAGCTAATTCTCTATAGATATTAGGAGAAGTTTGATATCATACACTAAAGATATATCAATAAGAGTAAATTACTTAAGCCATATATTTTTGAATGTGGGGGTATCTGAAAATAAATGTATAAAATGATCCGTTTGTCACAAGCAGTTCTGATTCATTGATTAATGAATTCCTTTTTGTTGACCTGAATCACCAAATCCGAGTTTCCTGATTTTGAACAACACATTTATTCATATGGAATATTATCAGTATGACAATAAGGAGAATCTCACAGTCTTCTTTTGTCGGCCACGTCTTTGAGAGCACATATTTTTCTACCGGTCAAAATATATTGCAATAAATATAAAAAATGTACCATTATGATCAAATGACTACACTGTCTTCCCGGTGCTCCAAGGAAAAATACTGTAATTCTGCTCAAGGGTAGTGACGCCGCCGGGGGCGTCACTTCCTGAAGCCGTCCTCGGAAATTGCGCAGGAGGAAACATATGAAAACATGGCGGCACAGCACTCCCGTGGCGTTCCGCTCAGTACGGTAAGAGCGAGTTACTCTTCTTTCTCACGGTGGTTCTGCGGAGGGAAGGGGTCTCAACTGAGTCACACCGATACATTACATTCATGTCTTGAAGTGTTACGGGGTTTGAACGAAATACGTTTAAATTCAAGCACTGTCACAATATTCTGAGTCAGGTTCCACCACCGAAGGCTGAGGTTGCTTTCAGTTACGGATCCTGAAGGAACTATTAATACAACTCTGCTGTAATGTACTACTGTCTTTATTCTTTGTGTTATTCTGTCTCTCGTGGGTTTGTTTGGATTTATCTTTTGCCCACATGCCCCAAGGAAGTGCTTTTGTGTTTGTTTATAGTTTTCCTGAAAATCAATAGTCTGCAAACAAATATGGCCTATGACATTTATGCTGAATAAAACTGCTATGGACATATTACCCAAGGAAACAGTGGAGGGGGAACGAAGCTGGCGAATGGTCTGTATTCATACTGTTGTTTGTCCCGCCTTCCTCTGGTGTGATCATGTCTGCAAGGGAAACTCGCGGCCCCGGCTTGTTGGAGACTTTTATTGTGGAAGGCTGAAATCAAGGAAACGCTGCCTCCTCACTGTACACGTGACAACACACACTTTGAACTTGAACATCAGAGATGGGATGCAGCTGCACCTCTGAGAAGGCTACTGCCAAGCGAAGCTCTTGCCCCTTCGTGAACCGCACCTGTAAGCTCTCGCGGGCCACTTCAAAGGATCTTGCGGGCCACTTCAAAGGATCTTGCGGGCCACCAGTTTGACACCTGTCTTAGATTAAGACTAAGGGCACAGATTGACAGATGCTGAGAATGTGAAAATCGTTTCCTCCTCTTGCAGCTCAACCCCAAGTTTCTTCACACCAACTCCACCAGCCACACTTGGCCTTTCAGTGCCATAGCTGAGCTCATCGGTGAGTCACCACCAGAGTTTTGTTTTCCTCTGAAACTGCTGGTTTACTTTGGTTTCTGTTTCACTTTGGGATTTCACTCACCAGAGCCCGCCTTTCAGCGTGTGTGTGTGTATGCTGATGTTGATGTGGATTTTCAGGCAGGCTGTTGGACCCAGTCAAGGGCCAGTGGCGGACCGGCCCACCTAAACCTCTACACCTTAACCTTAGCTTTAACTGTGACAGCACAATATGCACCAAGTCTGAAAGAAACACTCACTCCAAAGAAGAGCAGTGGGGTCCTGGGGGGTATGATGGCGCGGTGTCCTTATTCCTTTGTTTAGGCTGAGCCCTGAGCTTTCTCTTTACTCTCACAGACAATGCCTATGATCCAGACGTCAGCGCCAAACAGTTGTGGATTGATAAAACGGTGGTCAAAGGAAAGGATTGCCTCAGCTTCATGGATAATGGAAACGGCCTGGACTGTGAAACTATGCATAAGATGCTCAGGTACGCACAGATGATTGACTCGTGACTTTCAGAGTTGGTTCATACAATGTTTACATTTTTGTAAATGGTGAAGTATCAGATTATATCTTTGCAGGTTCTGTTGTCATTTTGCGCTTTGATGTTTTGTGTTGCGTAATGGCTTGAGCCAATTTCTAAATGAGACCCCCTTTGATGCGAGAACATTTCCATTTCATCCCTCGAGCTTTGGATTCAGTGATAAGACCGCCGTGAATGGAGTATTGCCCATCGGTCTCTATGGCAACGGCTTCAAGTCTGGATCCATGCGTCTTGGCAAAGACGCAATTGTTTTCTCCAAGTCGAGGAGCACCTCGTGCGTCGGGATGTTATCTCAGAGCTACTTGGAAAAGATCGAAGCAAATGAGATAGCCGTACCAATTGTCGGCATTGAACACACTGAGACCAGCAACTATATCCTTTCATCTATTTACTTACGTCCTTCAATCAACAGGTAAAATGTCAACGTCTTCTTCATTCAGTGGCATCATAAAGATACCACACTGAATCAAATCAATTAGAATTGTCCAATATTTGTTTAAAGGGAATTGATCATATTCATGAATCATATTTGACCAATTTTCACCAACTTGAGAATATTCAGCCTAAAGGAGCATCACACAGTTTGAAGTTATCATGTGAACCAACAGAGGGCGCTCTGAGTTTTCATGAGTCATCAGAAAAGTAAGATTCAAAAGTGACCCCTGATTTGAGGAATGTCTTCTGCCTGAATATCTCTGCATGTTTTCATAGAGCACATTCACTTTCAACCATTGGTCACTCGCTCTTTTCTTTGTTCCACGATTCGAAGTCGTCCTTAACTTGCGCTTTTACTCTCGGTGCGAGAGGAGCACAAGGTCAGCCTGCAGGACATCCTGCAACATTCCCCCTTCACAACGCGGGGGGAGCTTCTCAATGAGCTCAAAGCCATCACACGCATGGGAGAGACCGGGACGAGGATTATCATCTGGAATCTGCGCAGGTCCGTCTGTCTGCAGTGGAAACCTACCATTCTGTTTTTGCTCTTCCTCATGTTAAGACCTCAAATGAATGGTGCATAGATACTGGAACTACAGTTTCTTGCTCAATACTGTCACCCTGGCAACCTGCCTCTGAAGTAATGTCGGCTCTTATCTTCAGAAGTCTGCAGATCTCCTTGATTTTCCGAGCAGACATCCTCATTAGTTTCTTGTGGTTCAGAAGGTTACGGTTCATTTCTTACATCCTGACCTATTTCATCTCTTCAAGATGTGCTATGTACAGGATGCGTGTTACAAGAGCTTTTACCTCTCGTTCTCGCCCACTCGTTCAAATTTGGCGGACCATCTCTTGCTGCATGCAAACGGCCCCCTGGAGAAGCGGCGGTTCTCCAGGCTTAGAGCGGGAAATGAAAAGGTGTTGTCTGTGTATTGACCGTGTGAGAGACCTCATGTCTTTTCTGTGGTCAAGCCTCGCAGGATCAACTGTACAGACAGGATATGAACTGAAGCATGTTCCCGTGCTCCTCCTTTTCCAGGACTTCGACCGGAGCGCTGGAGTTTGATTTCCAGACAGACCGGTACGATATGCAAATCCCACCTGAAGTCTATGACTCGGACCGTGCTCCTCAACTGCCAGTTTCATCACACATCCCCAAGAGTCTGTTCTCTCTGCGGGTAAGGATCCGTAGACAGTCATATTTGTTTTATGCTCAATGGAAATGATAATAATTCAACTGATATTTCTATTGTTAAATGACCACTTGGAATTGTTGTTTACGTTACTTTTTGTAACGTAAACAACCGTCAGCCACAACCTGCAATACCTCATTAAATCCTATACTCGCTGTACCATGAAGCAAATACACCTCATCTGAGTCGATGTCAAAGATGATCCAAATCTCCTCACTTTTGATTCCTCTGCCACCTTCTCTCTGCTCCTGTGAGACAAGTACGTTTGTGTGTCTTGTGACGTGCGCAGGCATATTGCAGCCTTTTGTACCTGAAGCCTCGGATGCAGATCAACATTCGAAGTCTGAAGGTGAAATCTGAGCTCATCGCTAAGAGTCTTGCCTCCACTAGAAAGGACTTCTACAAGCCAAGCTTCCTGGTATCCTCTCAACCCTTATCCTCGTCCGAGCCTGACATGTTTTTATAAATGTTAACTGGAGCGACCTACGTCCCTCACTTTGTTTTCTCCGTCAATGTTTTTCAATGAAAAGAATAAGCGCATCTCTATCACATTTGGATACAACACCAAAAGTAAAGACCAGTTTGGCTTGATGATTTATCACAAGAATCGCCTCATCAAAGCGTACGAACGCGTGGGCTGTCAACTGAAGGTGGGTTTCTGCCGCCGACGGCACATTTGTGAGGTTTCACCAATGGTGTACGTTCATCGACACATCTCTTTCCTCTGCAGGCCAACAGCCAAGGCGTTGGGGTCATTGGCATAATAGAGTGCAACTACCTGCAACCCACCCACAACAAACAGAGCTTCGATGAGACGGATCAGTACAGGTCATCCCACGATTGGTCGTTCAGCATATCTGCTCACTGCTTTTATACTGTCAACCATTCGTTTGTCAGAACTGGGTGGTTTAGCTCTTTGATGCTCTGATGCAGGAAAACCATGACAAGTGTGGCGATCAAACTGGATGAGTACTGCAAAGAAATCAGTTATGACTGGAGGAGGAGACATCCAGACAACACCAGATCCCTGGAGGACGCCATGTCAGTTTGTTTGTAGTATTCAACATGCATGTGTGCCCGCCGCCTCCGGACCCCTTCTTTTACCTTCTTCTCTGGTCCTCAGGAAGCAACCGGACCAAATGTGGGTGCAGTGTAACGACTGTTCACGATGGCGCAAACTCCCCGATGGGGTGGACTCTAGCAAGTTACCAGAGGACTGGTTCTGTCATATGAACCCTGATCCTCAGTTCAGGTAATCTAATAAGGCTGTTATCTTAGAAAAGTACAAAGTGTACGCAGGCCGCTGGATTTGAAGTTTCACCTCATCCCAGTGGTCAAAGTAAGTCCGCTTGTACACTGGAACACGTGTTTCTGCCAAACGGACCAAATGAAATGTTCCACCAATCTGGTGCTTTCATCACAATACATTTGAGTTTGGTGCTGGTCGATCTTTTCGTTCTCAATCTGTTCTCAGAAACTGTCAAGTAGAGGAGGAGCCTGAGGATTCTGATGATGACCGACCTGCATATTCCAAGCCCTACAAACAACAGCGAGTCACACATTTCCATTCCACTGCCATGCCTAATCATGCACGATACGCATATTAAGACAGGAGATGTATCTTGTGTTATTTTGGGGGTCCGACCTCTTTTTTTTTCTTCTAGAGAAAGAATGGAGAAAAAGAAACAGCAACTGAGAATGCAAAAGGTAAGCACTGCATTGTATTTTACTGTCTGTCCCTGCTCATGGTATTTCCTTCACATGCTCGCCATCACACCAGAGCGCTATCTGAAATGAACGGATCATTTCCTGATGTTGATGCTTTCCACTCCTTACGCCCTAAGATATGAAGAATGGTGCTTTTTTGTCATTCAGGAGGAGGAGGAACGAATCTGTGAGGAAAAGCAGAGTGTGGCTGATCTTACCAAACTTAACAAGGAACTTAAACGAAAACTGCGTCAAAGGGTAATGAGTCATGACTGGAGTTGTGTGGTTTCGATTTAGTGAACGCTGACTCGTATCACAGTGTAAAGGTGCAGTGTGTCAGATTTGACACGACAATATTTCAGTTTAGTCGTCGACGCTGGGAGTTTTGTTTTTACATGTAAAACTTGGGCCTGACACAATGGTCCGACTCATAATCGAAGCTTCCACCGTGATGATGATTTTGGATTTTGTTTTCCACCTGTTGTTCTTCGTGATAGCCCGTCCAGTCAGTTTCCGCTCCCACCACCCCAAATGATAGTCGCCAGAGGGCTAGCGCCTCTACTTCACAAGCTGGTGAGAAGACTTCCAATGTGTGCATGATCGACAGAATGTTGAGATGGAAAATAATGAATCATGTTTCTGTTTGTCCTAGCCTGCACCCCCACCACAAATGATGGTTTCCCAGTTATTTCTGCTTATTACTCTCTGTTAGAAGTCCCCCAGAGGTATGACCTGTTGTTTTTGAGATCTAATATGTGAAGATTTCTCTGCTTGAGATGCATAATAAATGTGCCCTCTGTGCGTCGCAGGAAAAAAAGAAAGCCATCTCTTAGTCTACAGAGGGCGCCCAAAAGAGTCCTCGCCAAGGGCTTCCATAGTAGCCCCTCGGATACTTCCAACTCAACAGATGCACGTTCACCGTGCTCCCCATCTCTGCTCGCAGGTGGTGGCCATGATGACAACGGTGACATTGTCATAATGGAAGATGCCAGTACGCCCAAGTCATGTCCCGCTGTGACTGAAGTGAAAATAGAGAGAGAGTCCACCGATATCTCCATGCTGTTGGAGTGTAGCGACGATGCCGCCGTGGAACCGATTGTAAATAATGCCAACTCCACGCAGCGTGAGTCTAATGGACCGGCCGGTCACCCCGGGCTGACCAGCAACACCGCCACCACGCAGACAGAGGTCGCCAGAGTGAAGGAGGAAGCGGGGGATCCAATTCAAACTGGTAATACAAAGGGGGCAGGTCAGAGTACCTCTCCTATAAATGGCGTAGAGCAGTGTTCAAAGGCCTGCAGCACGGACCGAATGGTTATAAAGGAAGAAAGCAGGGAAGACGCCTCAAGTGGTCGTCAAGGTAACGCGCCCAACGGCGTCGCGCGCCATCTAGAAAGCGGTGAGGTTGCTGGACCTTCTCGTGCAGACGCGCACCAGCCCAGTATCACGCGGGTGGAGGAACTTAAAGAGCAGCACCTAGACATGGTGCAGAAGAGAGACCAGGCCACCCAGACGTTGAAGACGGAGGAAATTGACTACAAAAGTATGTTGGAGGGGGCGAAAAATAAAATCGATGAGTTGGTCAAGGACAAGGTGGCTTTACTGTCTGCTGCCGAGAGCAGAGCTGAACGGGAGGACAAGGACAGCGAGGAGGTCGCACTGCAGGTTGACTCTCTGATGCGTGAACTGGATCAGAAACAGAGGGAGAATGATGAACTGCGCTTCCAGGTCAGTGTGGCGCTTAGGAAGCGATATATTAAATAACTGTTTTTGTGTTTGGTTTTTTTAGCTTTGTTAAGTGGAAAATGATTTGTGGAATTTTGAGTCAGACACCATCTGAACTTAATTCCTCTCGAGGAATGAACGTTTCAACCACCCTTTTCTCGTGTGGTGTGCCACTAGATGGAAAGTGTGCAGGAGGAGAAGGCGATCCTCGCAGCTCAGTGTGAGGAGCTCAGGTTGAAGCTGCAGCAACAGAGTGGAAGCCCAGAGGAGGGAACCTCTCATTCTGCTGCTGGAGGAGCAGCAGGACACCAGGACACGGGAGAGGCAGCGAGGCCCACTCTGGCCGGCGGAGATTCGCACTCAGGCACTTTCAGAAGGTTCGAGTGTTACAACACTGAAACGCGTACATGTCGAGGGAAGGTTTTCAAAAAGTCACGTATGGCAACACAACAGACTAATGAAATGTTGTTTCCCCCCTCTCTTTCAGTTTGCTCGAACTTCGGCAGAACGTCGGGCGCCTTCTCATCACACATGTTCCTTATCTGGAGCTGGACCAAGTGAATTATAAGTGCAATGTCATCGATGAGATCCTGGAACAGTATCTCTCTGAGAGAGACCATGAAGAAACCGCTCTAACGCTTTAAATACCTTTTAGTTTGGAAATTGACTTTTGAATCGTGTAAATTATAAGGATTTTATATCGTTTTACAAATATATCTTATCACAGCAGAAAAGTTCTGTCATGGCATGAGTGTGCTTATACTTATGCTCTGGAACGTAATGTCGTCATTTAGGGACTAATCTAACCAATAGTGATGGAGATTTTACACCTTCAGCCTTCTCCCCCTGTACCCCTGTACAGATCCACCTTCCCCCCGGCACTGTTCATGTATTAAATTTTTTTAAGCAATTTTATACAGAGCAAAAAATCTATATTTGTCTTGTTTGTTTATATTGATTTCCATTTCTGCAAAGTAACTTTAAAAAATGCAAATTCAAGTCTGTCCGTATACTCTTTCTTCTCTCTTCAGCTTGTTGTTCTTCATCATCTTCATCTTCACATTCTTTCCTGTTATTTTTCTTTTTGTTTGTCCTTTTATCCCCAATATGTTTTCCATCCTTTATCCACTGTCCAATGCAGTTTGAATTCTGAATCCACTGAACACTTTGCAGAGAATAAATCACAGGTGAATGAACAATTCTAATCCCACTTTCTGTCTGTGTATACAAAGATCCAGTGCCCTTGATGTAAAGACTTGAGACAAACGTTCGATGAGTAACAGGAGGAGCCAGGGCAAATATACATCAATTTACTCAATAATGTTTTAAAACAATACGTTTGGGAGAATATGGACTAGTAATACAACATTTAAAAGGTTATATAAAGGCTCAATTTTAAGTGTATCTTTGTGTAACAGTATTAAACTCTAAACAAAAAACCAAAGTACATCTTAGTGTCAGGAGCTAATGATACACCCAAATACTACAATAATACTTATTATACATTTAGTTATACAAGTTATTTTTATACTAAAATATTCTGTTTATTGTGAAGCTGAGCTACTTTGGCCCTTGATATGTCAAAGCTGACGTCATTGTTACACGCCTCCTTTTCCGCATATTTGTCCAATCAGCGCAGGCCCGTGAACCGGAAGTTTTGAACGAATCGTACGCGGGAAATCAGAGAGCGCTCTTCAGCTGGACAACGCAGCAGGTAAACCGCCGAGTGATGAACTTTATGAACACTGAGGTTTCCACTGTACACTCTATTTACTCTTCTTAACGAACACACGCTTTAACTGACAGTAACAGTGTCCACATGTAGTGCAACGTTCGCTACAAGTCACACAACAACACTCAGTTCGATGCTAACCGTGTTAGCTTCGTGTAGCATTGGTTTGCAGTGAGTGTGCAGCTACTTTAGCTTTTTTAAATTAACCTGTTCCCGTCAGTCTTTCATGTTACAGCTCGTGTGTCTGACAGGATGGTGTTGTTACAGTGTCGTTATGTGTGCGTATTTACGTAGTTTTATTTGTGACCTCGTGAAGTATAAGACAGAAAGGAAATGAAGGTGGTAACGTGTGAGATTGCGTGGCACAACAAGGAGCCGGTCTACAGCCTGGACTTCCAGCACAGCGCCGATGGACGCACTCATCGACTGGCCACGGCGGGAGTGGACACCACTGTCAGGGTGAGTGGGGGGCCCTGTGTGTGTGTGTGTGTGTGTGTGTGTGTGTGTGTGGACTGATATTCAGTTCGACACCAATAACTGATATTTGACATAAAATGATTTTTTTAAAATAGTTTAGTTTAAAGGTGCTATGTTTAATTTTGACATTTATTAAAGGTGCAGTATGTGATATTTTGTTAATTGTGTCACTGCTAAAAATATTACAAAACAATTACATACTGACATTCTCATGACTTTATAAACATCTCTGTTTTATCCCCCCCCCCCCCCAAACCTTAAAAGAGCCCATTAATGAATATTAACACGAGGCTCCTCTCTACGGGGGCTGCCATGTTTCTACAGTAGTAAAAGTGGACACACTAAACATCTTTTGAGTTTTAATGACAGCTGTGGTCTACCATAGGTTCTCCCGCATGTTCAGAAGGGGGGGGGGGGCGTTGATGGATACAACATGCAACGTCACCTCTAGAGGTCACCAGATCTTACACACTGCACCTTTTGAGGTATCCTATACACAAACCTACTGTCGCCCTATTGTTGATGCAGGTTTGGCGAGTGGCCACGGGCTCGGATGGTAAAGCAGCTGTGGAGTTGTTGTCGAATCTGGCCAGACACACGAAGGCTGTAAACGTGGTTCGCTTCAGCCCCAACGGAGATCTGCTCGCCTCAGGAGGAGATGGTGCATAACAGTGTACCAATACTTTCCTGAAAATGGAATGAGCAACGTGTCTCTAACAATAACAGTCATGGTGTTTATCTGGTATAGATGCAGCAATTTACCTGTGGAGACTCAACGACTGTAAGGAGCCTGAGCAGGTGCCCATGTTCCAGGATGATGAAGATGCTCAGCTCAACAAGGAGAGCTGGTCTGTGGTCAAGACACTGAGGTACACGTCCATGTTTAAAAGGATGATGCAAAGGAAAGGGTCATTTTCTAGATTGATGTCTGTGCATGATTCGGTGTCCTGTGTTTGCATTAAGACAATAAATCTGTTTTTTTTTTTTTTATCGAATCGGTATTTGATGTGTGTCTCAGGGGACACATCGAGGATGTGTACGACATTTCTTGGACACGGGATGGAAACTTCATGGTTTCTGGATCTGTGGACAACACCGCCATCATGTGGGACATCAACAAAGGTCTGCCTGTCGTCATAGAAACAAAACAGTGTATGTTTGTGTGCGCGCGCAACATGGGGTCCTGTTCTGAGAGACGCAGCGCTCCGTCCGTTATTTGCTGAAGTTGTTTAGTTGTGTACGGGATGTTTCTGAGTTGGCCATCTTTGTACAGAAGCTGCCTGTTTTCTCTTGAAAATGTCTTACATACTGCACCTTTAATGACTGTAGTGTTGTGTATTTTACAAATTGAGGCTGCTGTTTGTGTTGCAGGACAGAAGCTGCACATCCTGGACGACCATAAGAGCTACGTGCAGGGGGTGACCTGGGATCCTCTGGGACAGTATATTGCCACTCTCAGCTGTGACAGGTACTTTCCATGCGTCGGGTGTTCCTTAAAGGTCTAGTGTGTACGATTTTAGCGAAATTATTTCCACTTCTATTTGCAGAAATGGAATATTGCAGAATGATATTGATGTTTTTAATAGTGAATAAATGGAATGCACTAATTGTCGTCTTCTTAACCCTAGAATGAGACCTTTCATATGTATTCGTCAGGAGCAGATGCTCAGAACACGCAGCCGCCATGTTTGTTCTGTATATGCTGGAAGAAAAATACTGCGTAGTGAGTTGAACATGCTTTTGTGCTTCCTTGCCCTCAGGGTGATGCGTGTGTACAGCACACACACTAAGAAGAAGGCTTTCTGTGTCAGCAAGATGAGCTCCGGGCCTCCTTCAGAGGGAGAGGTCAGTGTGAATTTAACTTATATGAGTCACTCTGTGTACTTCAGAGCTTTTTTTTTAATACCAGAATGACCATTCGCACTTTTCATGTGGCCTCTTTCTCACACTCTTTCTGATATTAGACATATAAGACTCCCTGAAATCATGAGACACTCGAACACGTTTTACTCAGGCCCTCTACTTCTCTGCACCTCTGCAGGTGAAACCGTACAGAATCTTCCACGACGACAGCATGAGGTCATTCTTTAGACGTCTGTCATTCACACCGGATGGGTCTTTCCTGCTCGCCCCAGGTACCTGAACTCAATCCACAAAATGTGACACAATCATCTTAAATGTGTTGTGAAAATAAGATTCCCCCGACATTATTATCTGTTCTAACCTCAGCTGGGTGCGCGGAGATCGACGAGAACATCATCAATACCACCTACGTCTTCTCCAGGAAGAGCCTGAAGAGGTAACTCTTCTGTGATGTTTGGCGGAGGTGTTTTTATTGTAACACATTCACATACGTCACATCCTTGTCTATGTCTTTTAGGCCCATCGCTCATTTGCCTTGTCCATCGAAAGCTACGCTGGCTGTGCGCTGCTGCCCCGTCTACTTTGAAATGAGAACTAAGAAGGGAGAAGGCGAGCACAAACACTTCATTGTTCGACAAACAAAAGTGTTTGGGTCATTTTTTGAATTGTCTAAATTCCTTGGTAACATCTAACCCTAACTTCTGTTTCACACAGATGGTTCTGACCAGCCTCTTCCCAACATGTTCGACCTGCCTTACCGCATGGTGTTCGCGGTCGCCTCGGAGGACTCCATCTACTTGTATGACACCCAGCAGAACCTTCCTTTTGGCCTGGTGACCAACATCCACTACCACACACTCAGTGATGTCACATGGTACGTTCACAGCTTCCCTCCTGGACGCTGAATATTCATTATACAGCTCTTAAAAGTATCTCTTTTCAATGCCAGTGGGTGAAAATCATCCTGTGCTCAGTAATGTGATGCACCTCGATTTGTGCAATGTCCTAAAACCATGACATCGGTTTATCCGTATGATATTTTTGATTGCCGTGGAATGATTGACAGCTTATAACAAACAGTCTGTGACCTCCACAGAGCCACCGCCTGTGCTGTCTCTTTTTCCCGCTCACAGGCAAACAACCTCTCTCTCATTGAGGCATTTGTTTTTAAATTTCCTGTTTAGGTCTCGTGACGGTTCCTTCCTGGCCGTGTCCTCCACGGATGGATACTGCTCCTTCCTGTCCTTCGGCGCCGGAGAGCTCGGCACTCCGCTGAAGGAGCCCCCGGCTTTAGAGGTCTTTGTCCCAAACAGCGGTGTGGAGAAAAAAAGCAAGAAGTCGGCGGCGGGGAAGACGTCCTCTCCTGCCAAGCGGTCGGCGGGCACAGCCCAGACTCCTTCGTTCCAAAACGGACACGGCAAAGACTCCGCCTCTGTCACTCCCCCGGAGGACAGGAAGAACACCCCCAGTGCCAAATCCAAACCTCAGTCACGTAGAATCACCCTCAACACTCTGGAGGGCTGGGGGAAGTCCAGCAGCCCCAAAGGCACGGCTCCCTCAAGTGCTCCGTCAACCCCTCAGCCCCAAGTCGCCCCCCTCACGCCCACCAGCTCCAAAACGCAGGTTCGCGTCGCCCCACTGACGCCGTCCAGCCCCAATGTCCTCAACAGTGCTAATGCTGCTGGGCCCACTACTCCCAGGGGTACGACCACCCCTAAGGGCCCCACTCCGAGGTAAACGCAAGACAGTTGAATATCGTGAGCACAGACACTCTTCAATTGTTTGTGAGCATTGTTTGGTGAATGCTGACACTTCAGGTATCCTCAAAGTCAAGTGTGGTTTTTCAATCGCAAACACTCTTCAGCTTGGTTTCAGCAATCATCCAAAATATGAAAAATCCCATTGTTTTTGCTGAGGAAACCACTGGATGAAAACACTACATCTTCCCTTTAGCACTCTGGTGACGGACATACAACGGCGTCCCCCATCCTCCCCCTGTTCTTCTAATCGTTGAAGTAACTCCGGTGATTATCTCTAAATATGCTGTTTACGGAGATGATGAGGAAGAGTAAGACATGTTTTAGATATCCTGTATCCTATCTCATATCCCATGTTTTTGTTATAATCTTCACAGTATTCACTGGAAGGGGGGAAATATAAGTGGCAGCGATGGGCTCACCCGTGTTTTTGTTGTTCTACATGTGCTCAGCTCTGGCAGTGAGAACAAAGCCCTGTCTGCTACGAGGGATTCGTTGGACCCCCCACTGACCATAAAATAATAATCGCTCTGCCAGACTGCTCACAGAACAATGGCACGCGGATTTCTATTCGCCTCGTAACTTGGAACGAAGGCCTCGACTATTTTTACTAGCAGTCAAGAAGAGAGGATGATTTCAGTGGCATTGTGTTTTTTTTTATCTGGGCCGTGTATCTGTGTGTTTCAGGAGAGTGTCTTTGACTCCTGTTGCCTCCCGATCTCCAGCTGTTGGCCCCCTCTTCAGAAACCCCTCCTCCACCGACAAGGCCAAACATGGTTAGTGAAGAAAACTGCAGTGGATGTTGTCCTATGTATTCAGTTGTCACACACTTCATCCTCGATGATCATCTCGGTCATAGTCAGATTTTTGTTGTGATCCAGGATTTCAACTCAATCCTTCTTTCTTCCTTCACTCTTGAATCTTGGTAGATATTTTGTATTTATTTGGTTCCACATGTGAAGTACAAACACTGTTATAGTCATTACATGCTAGTTTTAACACATATCAACCATACACATATAGACCAAGCACAGACTTCTGCAACTGCACTTCACACGTAATTAGAATGGATAAACATGTTGTAAGGCATTGTCACATTTGTGGATGCTACAGTTTACTGTCACTCGTGGATCATAATGTGAGTTTTTGCAATTAGGACAAAGCATCAAACTACAAATGGAAAAGTACATAATGCGGTGTCCTTGCAGAAACACTGAAAATTGTATTACACTGAATCCAAAGCTTTGTTTCATTTTCACCCGTTGTCCTCGTGACACTGGCATTTTGAAGAACTGAAATTTCTCAAGACAGATTCCAGTCTGGTTTTCTTTTCCATAGATAATCTTTCATAATCATTTAAGAGTTTTTCCAGCAAACGTCAGAAGCAGTCAGGCAGAAGAGGTTGTTGAAGACATGACCTTATTTATACACGTGAAATACACAATGTGTCTTATCTCTGCTTGTCCTGTACATTTGGCAGAACTAAATCATTTTTAATAAAAATGTCTTTTCTCTTCAATCAATGACCTCTCCACTCGTCCTCCTGCAGAGCGGCCGTCTCCTCCCTCCGATCCAGTGTGTCAACCCCCAGAGTCCAAACGACCTAAGACCAGTGAAGCGCCCACAAACTCCAGTGTCGGTCAGGCGTAGCGTTGAACTGGGAGCAGTGTGTCACTCCGTCAGAGACCAGTTCATCCTGCAGAGTCGACCCACCACCAGCACTGGGGCTCCTATGGATCCAACCCAGTCATACTGTAGAGTCCTGCGTATGTCGTGCGTATGTAACGAGACGGAGCTGTAACCTCAGATAATGAACTCTGTAAGAGAGCAGTGCAGTATGTGTCCTTGAGTTAACTATTTTAGTTTTGTGCAAACCATTAATGTTTTATATTTGACTTTATTCTCCATTACTGTTGTAAAAAAAGAAATGTCTCACCATTTGTCAAGAAACTGAATTGTCAATCTAAGAACTGCACCGTTAATTAAAAAATAAAAATACACACGAGCTTTGGGGTTTTAGTGTTTGATTTGTCACATGGAGTCTAAATTTGTCTTATAAGTTCTACAATTCACGTAGATGCTTTTATCCAAGCGATGTACAACACAAGCAAAGATCTGGACAGGAGGAACAGGACGAGTGATACTCGCTGCTGACAAACTGCGTCGAGGTAAGCACCTTTTTTTTTTATATAAAATGTTTTGTATACATTACATCTGAGCACTGTTTGTTCAATTACAGGGATCCAACATGTTCATTTCTATATCATTCAAAGGTTTCAAACATGTCACTTCTATGTGCAAACCATTGAAAAGAACACTACATTGTAGTATTTGTGTGGCATTGAGGTGTTAATGACGGCTGACATTTCAAAATGTGATCCAAGCTTATTTGAATTCCCTCTGGCCATTTATATCATTTTATTTCCAAATATTCAACACTTAAAGAAACTGGGTGTAGGGTCTTGTGACCCCTTGTGATGAAGTTGCATGTTGCAGCTGAATGCTCCTCATCCTTCCTTTAAGAGCACGTAGAGGAACACAAAGTTTGTCCAGTCTGAGCTACCATAAAAACATGGTGGCGTCCATGGAGAGGACCCACTCCTAAATATAAACTACATACATCTCATAAGACAAGGTCTTTAGTCATGAAAAAAAACATTGGTACATTCAGGTGATGAAATGTTATTAACAATAATCTAGTTGTTTTACATTACATTTTTGGAAATATTCTGACCTCAATCTTACACACTTCATCTTTAGAACAAAATATTATGTAATATGTGTTTTAATGATTGTGTATACATATATTTTTTCAGATCAGGTTTGGCCAAACAATTCTGATACTACATTTACATTTTATAATGTAAACATTATCACAAGGCTTTGAGGAGAGTTGAGGCTGTTTTGTGAAAACAACCGAATCTAATGAAAAAAATGCTGCATTTAAATATTTGTGTCTGACATTGAGATAACAGTGACAGCCAGGTATTTTAAATGTGGAACATTGTATTCCAATTAATTCTGTCTTAACTTCGTCTTATTTGTATGTGGTAGAAACGGGACACTCTCGGGGTAAACTGCATTCTGAATGTGGAACCAGGAGAAGATGCTCTGATGGGTGGTTCATTTTCAACTTAGAGCAAACATAGGCATCGTGAGCGCGCAACCTACCGTGACTGCAAGGCAGAAGTAACTACATGAGCGACAGCTCGCTCAGCCAATCACAATGCGAGCTAGCGAAGGTGTTTTATAGCTTCCACAAATGGCTTGTGTGAGGGGGCGGGCAGCGGAGGGCTGGGTTAGTCTGCCGATTAGCAACAAACGGAAGGTTACGAGTTTGAAGAATCGGGCTGTTGAGGCACCGGACGGGCTTTTCGGTGGCGGGGAGCCGGCGGACTACGCCGGGTGTGTAACCGGAGCTTGTTGTCCCGCTTTCGAGAGCGCACCGCCGGGGATTGTACGGCCTTTTTTCCACGGGTGGGAGGACTGGCCGCGGGGACAACCTCGCTTTTAGGTCGTTCAGAGCGGCGATGCTGTGCCGATAGCTGCGTCATCATGTTGCTTCCGATACGAGTTGGCGAGAAGAAATTTCAAGTTAGCGCCGGAGGTGACGCTGCCCGCCGCCACACAGCCCCGCAGGCCATCCCCGGAGCCTGAAGTGGATGGAAGACGGGCTGCGGTACCGGGCTCGGCGGTGAGAGCCCTCCGTGTGTGTCCTCGGTGGAACCGGAGGGGGGGGGCACTTTACATCACTTGACTTGGCCGCTTCTTGGCGCGTCACTCCACCGGCTGCAGACACATCATCCACAGTTGGATGGACAGTTTAGACACAAGTGTGTTGACGTAGAGAAACACTGGAAACAAGCGGGTTCCTTCGCCGGACGAGGACCCAGCGGTGCAACCCGACAGAAAGTGAAACGGTTCGTTTCGGGAGACGCCGGTTCTGTGTGTGTGTGTGTGTGTGTGTGTGTTGGAGTGGTGATTGACAGCTGGGGTACAAAGCAAGCAGCCGCCTCTGAGACGTTATCGATCCACATTTCAATCATTAAATGTTGTCAGGGTTTGTCGTGACATGTCGATCAAGTTTGAATGAAGCTAACTAGCAGCGCCAATGTGTTAGCAGGCTATAGGGAAGTGTAGGAGTGTTGTGGTGGGTGGGCTTCATTGTTCAAACCGGGGTCTGTTGTCTGCTGTCACCGCATCCACGTGGACTTTGTCTGGGGCATCGTGCGTAAAGTTTGTCCCACAGTGACGCACAGCAGGGGGCGACCCGGGCCGACCCCGAGTCAGGAGGACAAGTAGAAGAAGAAGAAGAGTGGATTTCCCATAACTTTTAATAATATAGGTTAAAATGGCCGGCGATTGCGCCCACACCAACAACCACTACGCCAACTCGGAGACCTTCTGTCCGTCCAAGCTGTGGTCAGACGGGGACGCGGAGGCGGCGGCGGGCAAGTCGCCGGGGCCCGGACCCCCCGCCGCTCGCTGGACGTCCAGCTTCGAGGTGATCGACGGGCTGCTGTACCGCAAGAAGCTGGAGAAGGGCTTCATCAACTACCGGGAGGTTCTTGACGAGGAGCGGCGACACGAGGCCATCTCCACCTTCCACCGGCGGCGGCCCGGTCCGCGCCACCTCTCTCTGGAGGAGACGTACAAATGCGTGGCCGACAACTACTGGTGGGACGGTAGGAGCATCCGACCTCACATGACTGATGCTGTGCTCTGTCCTCTGCAGCGACACGCTCACACCGACAGAGGCGGACGGAGGGGGGGCCTCAGCTGACAGAGAGCGTTTCACCTCCATCGTAAAACCGTCCGTCTTCATTTTGGTGTGATTCAGAATGTAAAGGTCCGGTGTGTGATATGTAGGCGACATTGTCCCCATCTCCATTTTGCTGAAAGTCGGTATGTAGTGATTAAAGGTGCAGTGTGTAAGATTTGGTGACCTCTAGAGGTGAAGTTGCACCTGGTATCCGCCACCTCACCCTCACTTTTCTGAACATGCAGGAGAACCTACGGTCGGCTTCAGTTGTCATTCAATCTCGAAACATGTTTAATACGTCCACTTTTACTACTGAAAAAACATGGCGGACCCTCCTCCTCGTGTACATATGCATTAAGAGGCTCATTAAAAGGACAAAAGAAAACATTTAGGTGATTATAAATCCATAACGATACCAGTATGCAGTTGTTTTGTATTATTTTTAGAAGTGATAAAAATGACCCAAATCTTACACACTGCACCTTTTTTTTTTTTAACCAAAGTTATTACGTGTATAATCACCGGAATGACCATATTTGGTCTCATTACCTTAGAATGAACCATGCGTATTTACATTAAAGGAGCCCGGCCCATTTTAAGGAAGCTTTAATGTTGCACCACCATGTTCTCACAGGAGCCCAGAATGGACAAATTCAACAGCATTTGAGTTGTAAGGATAAGTGACGGCTGCCCGAGACAGGTAGAGGTGAGGTGAGGGTATTCAGCTGCAGCATTGCTATTCGCCACTATATTCTACCACACACTGTATTATTTCATCTTCATTGTCTACGTGGTGAGACACAGCTGCAGTTCAGTCAAAGAGGCAGGTGATCGTTTAACTGAAACATTGATCACGTTAAACGGCAAACTGACAAATATCAGTGCTGTTCATCAATCCACCCCCTGACACAGAGGGCCCATTGTGTTACCTATACACAACACCCGATTCCGCTGCTTTGAATCAAAGCCATGCAAAATCATGG
This sequence comes from Chascanopsetta lugubris, assembly GCA_016785325.1. NCBI lineage: Eukaryota > Metazoa > Chordata > Actinopteri > Pleuronectiformes > Bothidae > Chascanopsetta > Chascanopsetta lugubris. The sequence goes on along the minus strand of JAFBJT010112182.1, from coordinate 1,519 downwards.
GACAGATGTGCTGTAATCAAGAACATGTTCTCCGTCATGGGAATTTGAAGATTTTGACCAGATAATCTCCTGCTACGTTGATTATCAGTTAAAGGCAATTTTCTCTGGACAGTTTTCAGACTTGAATAACGCTCGAGTGACTAGTTTAAAAAAACAAAACTTAATTGCTGACAAAGATGGGGACAATTCAAGGGCCAATGGGATTTCATCGTGCACCTCCCGTACACACCCCACCCCTGTTTACAGGTTAACTTGAGTGGAATCATTTTTCTCACTCTACTCTGATTGAATCACCCAAACATAGATTGACAGTGGTTGTGAGGCACGGACGGCCCTGGCTTGACTTATTTGAGAGGCATTTCATTCATTTGTGGTCTTTATCGAAACATTAAGCCAGTCGCTTTTTGAACCTTTTGAAATGCTCCACCTTCTCCATGTATCTTTTAATATGCCTTTTTGAAATCTCTATTCTTTCTTTTTTCTTTTTTTTGCTTCTCGGTTCACAGGGATGTACTTCCACATCAGAGACGCAGTCCTGGGCTGTCCAGAGTGTCAGAGCCAACGCACAATCAAAACAGAGGTAAGAGAAGCCTTGGGAGTGAGCCGAGGCTGTTTGAAGTTTTTATTCTCTGCATTTCTCACATTGTCAGATTCTCTTACATTCCCATCATAATGGAATTCTTTCCGTCTGCCCCTGTACGGAGCAGGGCGGCAGAGGATGCGTCACGAAGACGATGGCATCGCACGGCGCCGGCGTTTTGAACAAGCTGAGGAGTCAGAGGGAGGCGGGGCTCTTCTGTGACATCACCCTGAGGACCAACAGCCGATCGTACTCGGCCCACAGAGCCGTTCTGGCGGCCGTCAGCGATCACTTCCAGGAGATCTTCACAGACATGGACTCCAGCATGAAAGCTGACATAGATCTCACTGGTAAGAGCGGATAACAAAGGCTTGAAGTTGATCATGATGTGGAGTATGTGGTGTGCAGGATTATTTGTTTAAGCATTTTAAATGGACGGCGTGCCACCGATTTTTGAATCACTTTGAAAAACGATTCTTGTGTTGGATACACTCTGAAGAACAGACCGTTCCGTGAGACATTCAGGCGAGTGGTGGCGCGGGAGGCAGGATACAAAGTATCAACATATGAATTCCACTGCAGGGATCACGTGTTTTCATTTACAGCCTATTCATCAAAAAGCCTGTTTTCTGTTAGGAGCATGAGCCTCTCTGATGAAAGCACATCTTCGTTTGTAGCTCGTGTTGCCTCATCATATTTCCCCTCAGATCCTCTGAACACTGACAAACAGCTTGTTCTCACTCATTGATTGGCCTGGTATCAGTTCGATTAAAGACCCCCCCCCTCCTCCCCCTCAGGTTTCGGTGAGGACAGCCTTCTATCGCTGCTGGATTTCTCCTACTCCTCCACTTTGTGTGTTCGCCAGGAAGACCTGCCTGAAGTCATCACGCTGGCTCGCCACCTGGGCATGTGGCTCGCAGTGGAAGCCTGCGCCGCTCT